>CM039512.1:21879047-21910652 GCA_022432975.1 Begonia masoniana | reverse complement strand
GTGCGCTCTGGAAGAAATTCCAGAGCACATGCGAGCGATCGCTTGCGATCGCCAGGGGCGATTAGGCAGGCGATCAGTCGCCTGGCTGTGATCGCCACAGACATTTTTGGGAAAAAAGTCCCTTCTGTCCCTGTCTTTGTCGTGTTCCGCTGGCCGATTGGTTTTATTGATTTAATTGTTTTAATTAAAGTTTTATTTAATAGTTTTAATTGTTTAAGCTCGTTTTAACGACAATTTGGTGAAAGGTAAACAACGCTCGTGGACGGAGCTTGAAGTTCAACGCGCACGAGGTAAGTTCTCGTGACTTGATTGACCGATTGGTCTACACCGTACGTCGAGGTCATCTCGAGGAAATTTGGTGACGTGTATGTTTAAATTGTTTTGGTTGGGTAGTTAGGATTAGTTCTTTATAGGTTATGTCTTTAATTGCTTTTATTGTCTCGATGGTATGAATCATGTATGTTTACTTTGTGTCATATTGAACTGTTCACGCATCACGTGTTTTATAGGAGCATGAAAATGAATTTTCGCACGATGTTTTAAAGAAAAAATAGCAATGCGGCCCGGTGGGGGGCTATTGATCTATAGTGTAGGCACGCAGTGGTCTGTCACAATACCGCATTTAACACGTACTCATACAGTTTACAGTTTACAGTTTATAGGTCATGCGAGATGGGGCTCAGGCATGGCTGTACGTGTTGTAAGCATGTACCTCCCTCCTCTAGCTAGAAAGGGTAGTCTAACCGCTGGATGTGCCCTCTCCGGTTAGGGGGTTGAGATCTCGGTGATAACCAGAGTAAAGATAATGAAAATGATGCATGATTTACGAACTCATATGCACAGCATGCATTTACATTTACGAGAGATTGCTGAGATTTTTATCTCATAGGTGTCTGTATGGTGTAGGTGACTTCGACATAGGTGAGGACGAGATCCCTCCACCTGAGGAGTGATGCAGTTGACGGAGGATGGCTTGCGTAGGTGTGCTGGCGCAGTTGATGCTTAACCTGACCCGTGGGGATGTATGTACGTGTTTTGAGGGTTTTGAGAATTGTCAGGCTGATGGATGTATAGAACCATTTTAGGTTGTTTGGTTCTGGATAGTTGATAGGTTTATGTTTTGAGATTTTAAACGTTTTTGGAAACCCATTTTATAACTGCTTTTGTGAATTTTTTATTGGAAATGTTAGCGATTTAAATCAGGAGGAATCGTATAGTATTTAAACGGGTCCACACGGTTCGTTTTTGTGAAAACGTATTTGCCTTATTTATTTCTCGAGTCGGTAAACGTGGGACTAGTAAATGGTGACCTGTATGTAGGGGAGGAAAGAGTTGTTATGTTAAAGATGTTTATGAAATGTAAGGGGGAGGGATGATGAAGAAAATGGCTAGTGTTCATGCAGGGAGAGAAGAAAGAAAGGGAAGGAAGAAAAGAGGAAGCCAACTCCCTGGAATTTCGGATTCCAGGGAGGGTGGCGATCAATCTCCGGAGGAGGGGATCAATCGCCCCCCTTGGTAAAAACTTGGTTGCGCTCTGGAAGAAATTCCAGAGCACATGCCGAGCGATCGCTTGCGATCGCCAGGGGCGATTAGGCAGGCGATCAGTTCGCCTGGCTGTGATCGCCACAGACATTTTTGGGAAAAAAGTCCCTTCTGTCCCTGTCTTTGTCGTGTTCCGCTGGCCGATTGGTTTTATTGATTTAATTGTTTTAATTAAAGTTTTATTTAATAGTTTTAATTGTTAAATGTTTTATTAATTTGAAATATGTTTAGTTTTAAACGGTTTTAAAAATATAGACTTCAACGTTTTTAATTTCCGATTCTGATTCCGGTTTAAACAGTTTTAATTCCGCCCAGACGTCATTAAAGTTTATAAACGTAAGGATAAAAAAAATAAATAAATAAATAATACGGTAAAAATTAAGATACGGGTAAGGGTCGTCACATACTTAGACTACTAGGTCTGGGCCGGACCTTTGCCTTTGACTCTCAGTAACAACAATTACGTCTTTAACGGACGAGTCTTATAGGTCTAACTATTTACGTGATATGCCCTGGGTCCCATAAACTCGCAATAATGTGCCTACGATCATAACCGTCAAGCACAAGTCAAGGTAAGTATTTATTCTTTTTTTATCTTCTAATGGGCTTGTGGAATCTTGTAGGTAAATGGCTTATCCAAGCTTTGAATGAAGAAGGAATTTGTTTTCCTTTAAGTTCAACTTTTGTAACCAAGCTTACGTTTTGATTTAATTTTAGGAAACTTTTGTAATTGGCAAACTATTAGCCATTATTTTTCTTGAGTTGTTTGTTTGCAATAACTTTAGGAAAGTGATGAAAGTCAAACACAAAGGAGCCACTTCATCAGCCACATCAGCAGGAAGAGCCACGTCATCAAGCTAAAAAGCTGCTGCCATGGGTGCGCACGTGAGAAGCACACCGCCGAAGCTGCTTTCTCGGTTGAAGGACCAACGGCCCTTTTCTTCCAACGGTCATCTTCCAAACAGCTGTTTCTTCCTTTTTCAGCAACCAGAACCCTTCCCCTTCTATTTAAGTATCATTCCTTCCTCTGTAAACGGGGGACATTGTTTTATACAAATTTGATAATTTAAAAGACAGTATTTTCTCTT
Organism: Begonia masoniana; assembly: GCA_022432975.1. NCBI lineage: Eukaryota > Viridiplantae > Streptophyta > Magnoliopsida > Cucurbitales > Begoniaceae > Begonia > Begonia masoniana. Next base: position 21,908,022 of record CM039512.1, on the reverse strand, counting down.
CTCTCGCGAGTGAGTGTTCTCCTCGGCGTTGAGTGTCCGTCGGTCGGTGAGAGCCCGAGCCGCAGCCCTCACGGCGCCCCTCCTTTTTGGTGTGTAATATCCAGGAAGGGAGCGCTTGGGTACCCCTTTTTTTCGGTGAGTAATATCCGAACAGAAGGGCACGAAATTTGTCTTCCGAGTTCTAGTTCTCGGAACGGCATTCTTGCCACCACTCCTCTCCGTCTTTTCAGAAGGTGGACGACTGAGAAGGAGGGTGGGAAAGCCACACCTTCGATCGTGGTTTCTTCCTCACAGAAGAAGCCTCTGTTGGTGGCTTCTCAATAGTCGTTCGGCTGAGCGTTGGTGCTCCTTCAACATTCTTTCCAATTGGGTAAGTTTTCATTCCAATTTTCGTTTTGTTCTGAGTATGATTGGGAGACTCTTTGGGCCTGTTGACCGAGAGCGCTTGTTTGCTGAATTTCTCTGTGATTTCTCTATTTTTTCTCTTCTCTGTTGCCTTTGACTCTCAGCAACAACAATTACATCTTTAACGGACGAGTCTTATAGGTCTAACTATTTACGGGTGCGGTGGCATGGCTGAGCTTAAGGCTTCAACATTCTATCTTTTAGTAGTTCGAGAAAGGACGTCCCCTTTAGTCTTAGTTGGATTCTAGCTCTCTTCTATTTTGCCTTTGTCCCTCGGACTCCTTCTTAAGATAAGCTTGCTTAGCCGACAGGCCTTCCTTCAATCAAGCATTTCCAAGCAGAAGGAGTGAGCATAAAAAAGCGAGTTGTAGAGCTATCACAAGTCACTGAAGGATGTAAGCGAATTCCTAGGCTCATTCTCTTTCTATTGCTATAGCTCTCGAGAGTAGCAGTTGCTATATTCCAAGTCCTCTTTGGCTTAAGCTGTGAACATGCTTTCAAGCCTAAGCCTATTTAATATAAATGCTTTCTCCATCATGTCTCATATCAAGCTAGCCTTTGTTTCAGCTCTCAACTGTGTGGGTAGTCATTGATTGGCCCTTTAAGTAAGGTAGGAGTGAAGTAGCCGAAGGCATAATCTCTGAGCCTTGCCATTTGCCCCCTATAGGTCAACTTTCTTTCTTTGCCTCTAGGGTTAACCCCTTGACTGTTTAGCCAAGAAAAAGAAACGACTATCGTGTTCCATTAGTTTCTCCTTAAGAGCAAAATAGGCTCCTGGTGAGAACGGAAATCCTGGTTGGTGCAAACTGTGTTGAAGCTACGACTCTAGTTTCAAAGAATCTTATTAAGCTTCAAAGAAGAAAGGGGCATCTGCCCTGGTAAGAAGAGATTCCGATGGCTGTATGAAAGAAGGCTAGCGGTGTAGCGCACATAATTTCTCAAAGAGAGTGAGGCTCATCAGGCGGCCAACCGTTGCGTCCTCGTCGCTGCGTTAGGAGACATTGGTGGTTCAGCGAAAGACCTAACGGGCGGTACGATGAAGATTTTCAGACCAAATAATGCCCATAGCACACAATTATGACCCCTACTCTACTCTTCCAAGTTTCGCATCTTGACCCAGATAGGCTAACCATTCCTCTGCTATGGTCGACCCAATAATGATATTAAAGGATAAGACCTTTTCTCGAAAAACTGTGGTTTTAGAACCACCTTTGTGGCTTGACTAAGAATCCTTTCGAGCATCTTAATCTTATTATATATATGCTAATACTATGTACGGACTTCAAGCTGTAGGAAGCAATAGTGCTTTAAGGAGTGGAAGCTGCTCTGTTAGTGAAAGCGGTTAGTTTTAGTAGGAAAAGTAAGGCGTATAAGGAGTTTTTTTTCCTGAAACCTGGAGCTAGAGGGGCTTTTCTCTGTATGCACGAGTATTCAATGCAGTAATGTTAGTTAGGGGAAGACTGATGTATAATTTAAGGTAGCGGACGATCATGCTGACAATACATGTACCTTCTATTTCTCCAAGCAAAGATCTTCACATCGTAATGCCCCTAGCTCACGTGTTATTTCTATGGTATAGGATTTCCCTCCCTCAGACGAGCCTGCAGCTTGAAAGAGGATGCTCGGGGAGCGGTTGGCGTAGTCGATGCACACTTGACCCGTGGGAGCATAGGTTAAATATTTTGGGTTATTTTGGGTTGAAATGGGCTGATGGGTGATATTATTTGATGAAATGTATAGAAAAACATTTTAGAATGCTTGGTATCTGGATGATGGATAAATTGATATATTTTGACGTATTTTGATGATTGTTGATAGCTTCCGTTATATACGGATGGTCGTTGATGAAATAGATAGGATGTTGATTGTTTGATATGGATTCAGATGAATATTGATGAATGTGATGTTTTGGTGAAATAGAATGAATTCTGGTGGAGTTTGGATGTTTTTTTTTAAGTAGGTTGAGGTTTTAAGTTGAAACGGATGTTTCATGTCGGGAATTGATGGTTTTAGGTAGGGTGTTCGGTTTTTTGGATGAGTAATTTAGTTGGATTATTGATGGATATTTTGATGATGAAATTTGAAGTGTGTATTAGGTGAAAATTTGAAGAAAAACTGCAAAGTGGTAGAAAAAGGGGCAAGAGGGCGCGGGTGGCGCGCTGGCCGAGCGCTGGAGGCGCGCTGGCCCAGCGCGCGCGGGGGACGAGCGCTAGGCGTGCTGTGCGCACGCCCAGGCTGTGCCCGCCCGATCGATCGGCGTTTATGGATGTTCTTAGTCAGGAATCCAGAGAGGGCCCGATCGATCGGCCTTTGGGCCCTATCGGTCGGCGTTGATGGTCGTTTTTAGTCAGGAATCCAGAGCGGGCCCTATCGATTGGCCTTTGGGCCCGATCGATCGGCTTTACGCTTGACCCCAATGGAAATTTTTTTAAAAAATTGACTTTTCAAAACACGTTTTAACCTGACCTTTTACGATACTTTTTAAACGTATTTTACGAGCGATCCCCAAGTATTTTAAAGGACACTAAGGACCCCAAAAAGCGAGTCAACACATTTCCGAAAAAATGGTTTTTACCTCGTTTTAGTGATGTAAACGTTGACGAACTTTAAGGTTAAGTTATAGCCCAAATGTCTAGATATGGATTGAAAGCCCGAGTCCGTTCTCTAATGATTGAACGAATGAAAAGTAAAGGAAATGAAAAATGCAATGAAAGAAAAGAAAAAGAAAAAAACAAAGTTAAGTGAGAACGAGCGAGGTTAACACACATGTATGTATGTATGCATGCACGGCACAGATTTTGGCAGCACCGACGCGGGGTTGGGGTCGTCACAATAGTTGGTATCAGAGCTCACGGGTTTTAAAATTGGTTATACAGACTACTCGACTATGCAAACCACTTCACGGACATGCTTCTTCAAACTGTGAGTACGTTACATGCTTTATTTGTTTTGTTTCTTAGAGTTATTGTTTCTAACTTGTATAGGATTATAAAAATGGTGCGTCGAGGGAATGATCGAGACGATAGAGATGACACCATAGATCAACTCAAGGAATTTATTGCTCAACAGTCCCAACGCTTAGAACGACAGACTCAACATATGGAAAGACAATCCCAATAGCTCGATACGCTGATTAACCGAGAGGGCAATAGAGCTCAGGAGGTGGCAACTCCTAGTAATTGAGGAATGGAGAGGTTTCAGAAATTACAACCCCCGGTGTTCAACGGACAATCTTTGGATCCCTCTTTAGCCGAGGAGTGGATTCGAACCATGCAGGATATGTTGGCCTACGCAAGTATTGAGGATGGGGATAAAGTCACGTTTGTCAGCTATCACTTGGCGCTGGATGCCCGTTTCTGGTGGGATACGATTAAGACAACTACAGATATAACCATGATGAGTTGGGAGCAGTTTAAAACCATATTCTGTGACAAATATTTTAGCCACACAGTACGAGAGGCAAAGATAATGAAGTTTATGCAATTGAGACAGGAAGACTCAGTTGCCGAATACGTCAAAAGGTTTGAGGCCCTATCCCGGTGTGACGTCCCTAACACTGTACCCTTAACTTCCCCGTAATATATATATATATATTTTATCCCTATAAACTTTAGGTTTATTGTTAAAGTGGAAGACCATTTGAAAATCTTTTAATAAAACGTATTTAAAGTAAAGAAAACTAAAGAAAATATTTAAATAAAACAATAAAAAAAGAATCGGCCAAGCAGAATAGATGGCAAAAAGGGTCCAAGCCCAAAATTTTCCTTGTTCACACCTACCGCTCACTCACATCCACCGCTCATTATTCGTTCGCATCCACCGCTCACTCACATCCACCGCTCATTATTCGTTCACATCTACCGCTCACTCACATCCAACGTTCACTCACATCCACCGCTCAACAGTAACCGAACACATCTGCCGGTTGACTTTGACCAAATACTTATATAAACTTCTGCCGATCACAAAACGACAGAGTCTAATGCTTACATCTACCGCTCAACAGTAACCGAACACATCTGCCAGTTGACTTTGACCAAACACTTATATAAACTTCTGCCGATCACAAAATGACCGAATCTAATGCTTACATCTACCGCTAAACAGTAACCGAACACATCTGCCGGTTGACTTTGACCAAACACTTATATAAACTTCTGCCGATCATAAAACGACAGAGTTTAATGCTTACATCTACCGCTCAACAGTAACCGAACACATCTACCGATTGACTTTGACCAAACACTTATATAAACTTCTGCCGATCACAAAATGACCGAATCTAATGCTTACATCTACCGCTCAACAGTAACCGAACACATCTGCCGGTTGACTTTGACCAAACACATATATAAATTTTTGCCGATCACAAAACAACAAAATCTAATGCTTACATCTACCGCTCAACAGTAACCGAACACTTAACCGAAACCCATACAAATTTCTCCTGTACTTACACACCATTCACTCAGAACCAAAAATATTAAAAATAACATTCTCCATTTCCAGAAACATCAAAATGAACATTATATACATATATGTTCACGAACTATCCATAATACACATCCAAACATCAAATATTAACTATCCAGAAACCAAGCATCCTAAAATGTTTCTAACTATACAAATATTATCTAATCCACATCAGTCCTAAACATCCCAAAATGTTCTCAAGACGTTTACTTATATCTCCACGGTCAAAAGCGCACCGACTGCCCAGCACACTCCCACGGGCCATCTTTTTTCAACTAATCATTCCTCGGGTGAAGAGATATCATCCTCACCTATATCTAGATCACCTACACCACAGACAACTATGAGCTAAAAATCTCAGTAAATTCTACGTAAATGCCTATGTATGATCATGTATGCTCAATGAAAGCCGTCCATGTCCTTTCATTTCAGTACGTGTTAGTCTTTGTTACCGGGGCCTTTTTCAGTTAGATGGATAGGGCACATCAAGCGGGTAGATCGCCCACACCATCTGAAAGGAGGGAGACCTGCTCACCACGGAACGCCAGGTCTGAACCTCTCCCCAAATAACCACCATGCATTGTTTACTATGATACTTTACTTGCCACATGCATGCAATTCCTTTTCTTTGAAATTAATGCATAAATTCGTTTTTATGGCATTTTGAAAACTATGATGCATGAACAGTTCAATACGTAATATAAACGTACATAACGAGAATACCATCAAAACATCGTAATACAAACCTATATAACAAACTAAACCTAAATTGCCCATCAAAACCACAAAACACTTCAATGCACCAACAATCCTCAACAACAAAAACTCGACATATGGTGTAGGCCAATCGGCCACAGTAAGTCACGAGAACTTACCTGTCGTCCTTAACAATCCGGGTGCCGTCCGTGAGCCTCGTCCACCTAGCACATTTCACAGTGTTCTTTGTTAAAACCTAGCCTAAACAAGGAATTCTCATAAACTAACGAAACTCCTAACTAAAGGAAATTTCCTAAAAGTCTAATAAACTTCTCTCAGGCATTTTGTCGAACAACTTACGCTCACAATTCATAATCCTCCATTAATGGAGTTCTCCAAGCTCTTCAAAACTGATTTTTCTAACCTATCACCAAACGCATCCATTATTTCAACCAATAACCCTCAATAATCGCAAATAGGGTGTTATCAAATCTTTTCTAACAAAGCCCAACCATTTCCAATGAAACCTAATGAAACTCTAATCGTTGAACAACCTAAAAATCGAGAACTAATGCCGGAAAACTATGGAATCGTACCTAGAACGTTGTTTGGAGAAGGAAACATAAAGAAACAGTTGCAGATCGGAGGAAGAATCACCAGCGTTGAAGAAGAAACGTCGCCTGGAGGAGAAAATCGCCAAAGTGTTCTGGCGTTCGTGGGGAAGAAGAAATGAGTGGAGGGAAGAAGGGTTTTTGCTATTTAATGGAATTAAACTTGTCAAATGACAAGTTCGCCCCTCTACATAATTTCCCGTTTATCTCATTGTTTGTCTATCGGTTCGGTTTCTCCAAATTTCCTTATTTCACCAATAACTCCGACTTATCCCTAGGGCTCTAATAAAACTTTTCGTTCGTCAAACGGACTTAGTTTACTATTTCTACGAATTAAAGTGCCACAAGGTTAAAAATGGAAACTCGAGCATTGCACTACTAGTTTGAATTCCTGAAATTACCATATTTCTCCTAAAATTCATATTAATCATAAGGGTCCTATTAAAACTCTCTGTTTACAAAATGGACCTCGTTCGCTATATTTACTGAAATACTCTTATATTACGAGAAATGTCAAAACTCGTAAAACCATCGTTACTTCTCCAAAAATTCTCTTATTCCTCCAGAGACTCTAATTCATTCATAGAGTTCTAACAGAACTTTCCATTCGTGAAATGGCTCAATTGGCTTTATTTACGAAAATGTCATTGGGTGTTACATTTCATCCACCTTAATTAAAATTTTATCCTCAAAATTTGACTTAGCTTATAATCTTTGATACTTATGCCTCATGCCTTGCAGCTTTATACTTCAATCTACAATCGTTCTATTCCTTTTGAGTACCTTTCCTCTGTCTTAAAACTAATCGAATTTCCACTTAAGAACTTCGATCCTATCCATACTTAGGGTCAATCCATATGGTTCTAAACCAAAACTCCTAAGACCAATTGACGCAACATTAGCCTCATGACCACACCCACTGTGTTTGATTTGACTAAATATGTCCTTGGTTATGCCTCACGTGCTAACAACTCCTAAGTCTCCAATTCGAATAACCCAATTGGTTTATACGCATGTAAATAATTCACACATGAATCGGTTTCCACCTAACCATCCATAGGTTAAACTTCCTCACCCTTCCGACTTAGCTTTATATTCGGGCTTTCCCGATTAAAAGTTCAATTCAAGTCTTCAATTTCTTAATGAAGCAAACTTCAAAGTTTCTTCCATCAAAGTCTTTCTTTAGCTATTCCTTTAGATCGTAGCTATATCTAAGCTTCTTAACATCAGCTAGATCGAATACCGTCTAAAAATTTCTTCCAACTCCTGGGCCGCAACCCGAACTTCTTCACAATATCATCGACTCAGTCCGTATTCGGAATGCATGTCAACTCAAATTTCTACACTTCTTCAGTACTAATCCTTTATAACTATTTCATCGACAGTATCCAGGTTGTATACTTCTCTGGGCACCTCACCGACTTTGATCACGATTCCTATGTGGATTTCCCAATTAAAACTCCGATCTCTATATTTCGCAAGCTAGCTTATCGAAATCACTTCATGGTCTCAACGAGTCCAATTGGGAGTTAAGTCGCTGTTCCCTTAAGTTCTTGGCTCCCTTATAAGTAAGACCCTTAAACATCACATTTCATTCTAAGCTACAATGACGAGCTTTCTCATTATATCCTTAACTGAATTCTCACAGAATCTACCTTACACTCCATCTTTATAAACTTTGAGTGTAGTCGATGTAGCGACCCTTATCCGTACCCATATTTTCCGTATATATTTTTTTTTATCCTACAGTTTAAGCGGAACTTAAGCTAAAATCGAAATCGTTAACATTGTTTGGAAAATCATTTAAATCTAAGTTGTTAAACTATTTAAACAAAACTTAAAACAAATTACAAAACAATTGAAATAAAACAATTAAAATCAATTAAGTTCATCGGCCAAAGCTTGGAGGGCAGAAGGGACATTTGTCCCATAAAAGGCAGGGGCGATCGATCGCCCCAATGCCAGGCGATCGATCGCCCATTGTAAAAACTGAGGGATCGCTCCTCATTGTGGCGATCGATCGCCCATATAAAATTGAGGGGCGATCGATCGCCCCACTCTCTGGAAAATCCAGAGAGCGGCGATCGATCATGCCAATCGATGGCGATCGATCGGCATGTCCTTTGGAATTCGATTTCCAGAGGACTTGCTCCCCATTTCTTTTGTTTCTTCACCTTTCTTCACCTCCATATTCATACACCTATACTTCCAATTTCTTCCTCAATTATCACTAAAACCCTTAACATAAAATCGTTCATAACTTCACTCATTTCACCTTTCACCAAATCACCAAATAAACAACCCTAAACATATTCTAAAATGTGTTTAAAAACATAGTAACTTTCGTAAAAACAAACTGCGTGGTTCGGTTTAAAAACTAACAATTCCTCCAGTTTCAAAAGAAAATACCAAGCAGTTCCAGTAACCTTTAAAACTAACATTTTCACTTATACTTTACAATTTGTCCTCAAACAAATTTAAATTGAAATTTTCTAAGCTAATTCATCAAAATGCATATCTATACAGTTTCTACCCGTATCTAGCCCAAAATACCTTTACGTCGATTCCCCATGGGTCAAAATACGCGTTGACTGCCCAGCACGCTCCCACGGGTATTCTCATTCAATCTATACGATCTTCAGGTAGAGGGACATCGTCCTCATCTTGCTCAAAGTCACCTACACCATAAAGACACCTATAAGATAAAGATCTTAGTAAATTCTACGTAAATGCCTATGCATGATCATGTATGCTCAATGCTATGAAAACTGTCCATGTCATTTCATATATCAATACGTGTCAGTCTATGGTTATCGGAAACTCTCGACAGATAGATAGGGCACGTCAAGCGAATAGACAGCCCACACCATCTGAAAGGAGGAAAACTCGCTCACCAAGGAACGCCAGGTCTGAACCTCATCCCCGATAATCCCGTGTCATGGTTGTTTACTGTGATACTTTACTTGCCTTTACATACATGTTCTTTTCATGAAATCCATGCGTAAATTCATTTTCATGATGTTTTGAAACCATGATGGATGAACAGTTCAATATAAACATACATAACAAGCATACCATCAAGACACTACAAATACCATCAAAACACTCACAACAATCAACCTATAAAACAACCGAACCTAAACTACCCCACCAAAAACAATTAGACATAACAATGACCAACCTAAACAAACAAAGCACCAACGTATCCTCAACACGATTTCCGAAATATGGTGTAGGCCAATCGGCCACAGAAAGTCACGAGAACTTACCTCGCTTGAGTTGAACTTCAAGCTCCGTCTACAAACATTGTTCACCTAAGGCAAATTCACAACAATTGTCGTTAAAGCGCGTTTAAACCATTAAATGTCCAAACTAACAAAACCTTAACTAAGGAAATCTCCAAAACTCTAACTTAGCTCTTTGAAACATTTTATCGAGCACATTGAGCTCGTTGTTCATAAAACTCCATTAATGGGGATTTTCAAGTTTTCCAACAACCCAAAAACTCACATTAATAGCCATTAATCCGTCTAACCACCTTCAATGCCATTAATACGTTCACCAAAGTCATAAATAGGGCAACCCTAGCCTTTTCTAGCTTAACTCGACTATTTCGCGAAAACCCTAAATGAAACCCTAACCGTTAAACTCCATAAAATTGAAATAAACCTTCCTAAAACTTTAGAACCATACCTAGGGTCTGGTTTGGAGAAGAAAACGTGAAGAATTGGAGGTCGATCGAAGAGCGTTGGTCGTCGGAATGGAGAACGCCTTGAGGGAGGAGAAAATCGTCGAAGGAGAGAAAGAGGATGAAATCATGAAGTCTGGAGAAGAAGAAAGGATTTGTTTTATTTTATAATATTGACTTGGCAAATTATCATTTTGCCCTTCTTTTGATTTTCTAATTGTCTCTTCCTTTGTTTCGTTAATTAGCTAACGATTCGGTTTCTCCATATTTCTTTATTTCGCCTATAAATCCAACTTATTACTAAAGTTCTATTAGAACTGTTCGTTCACAAAACGGACCTCGTTTACTATTTTTTACCAAAATATCCTTTATATAACGAGAAACGTAATTCTCGTAAAATTAGCGTTACGACTCCTAAAATTTTCGAAATTTTCTCAAAATCTATATTAATTATCAGGATCGTAATAATGCTTTCTTTTCACGAAACCGACTCACTTGACATATTACAAAAATGCCATCGTATATTATAATTATCAAAATCCCATAAAGAACCGGGTGTTACATTCCATCCACCTTATTTAAAATTTTGTCCTCAAAATTTGATCATACAAACAACTCAGGATACTTAGCCATCATATCCTGCTGTCGCTCCCAAGTAGCTTCTTCCACCTCGTGGTTCCTCCATAAGACTTTGACTAGCGGAATTTATTTGTTGCGCAATACCTTGATGGAAGACTCCAAAATATGTACCAGCTTCTCCTCATAAGTCAAAGTGGGCTGTACTTCGATCTCTCTTGCCTCCACGATATGCGATGGATCGGACAAACACTTTCGAAGCATGGACACGTGAAATACATTGTGGATGCCTTCCATTGAAGCCGGAAGCTGCAGTCGATACGTCATCTTCCCGATCTTCTTCAAAATAGGGAAGGGCCCCATATACCGAGGGCCTAACTTACCCTTTCTTCCAAATCGTATAACTCCCTTGAACGGAGAAATCTTCAAGTAAACCACATCACCTTCTTCGAATTTCAGTTCTCTCTGTCTTATGTCAGCATAGCTCTTTTGTCGACCCTGAGCTATCTCGATACGCTGTCTGATAACGGCAATCTTCTCTGCCGTTTGCTATAGAATCTCGGGACCAACAATACTGGCTTCGCCAACCTCGTCCCAATATAACGGAGATCTACACTTTCGACCATACAAAGCCTCGTATGGAGCCATACCGATGGTAGCCTGGAAGCTGTTGTTGTAAGAGAACTCGATCAGTGGCAAACATTTGCTCCACGATCCCTGAAATTCCAACACACAAATTCTGAGCATATCCTCCAGAATCGATTCCTCCTCTCTGTCTGACCATCAGTCTGAGGATGAAATGTCGTGCTGAAATTTAGCTGAGTCCCCATAGCTTTGTGCAGACTCTTCCAGAACTTGGAAGTGGATCTCGGATCTCTGTATGAGACAATGAAAACTGGCACTCTATGCAGCCTAACAATCTCCTGCACATAAAGCCATGGGAACTCAGTTGAATTTTAGCACGGCATATCACCCTCAGACCAATGGTCAGACAGAGCGAACGAATCAAATTCTTGAGGATATACTTAGAGCCTGCGTGTTAGAGTTTCAAGGCTCGTGGAGCAGGTACTTGCCGTTAATTGAGTTTTCATACAACAATAGCTTCCAAACTACCATTGGCATGGCTCCGTATGAAGTGTTGTATGGACGAAAATGTAGATCAAAGCTATATTGGGACAAGGTCGGTGAAGCTAGCATCATTGGCACCAATATTTTACAGCAAATGGCGGAGAAGATTGCCTTTATTAGACAGCGCATTTAGATAGCTCAGAGCCGTCAGAAAAGCTACGTTGACAATAGATGAAGGGAGTTGGAGTTTAATGAAGGTGATGAGGTCTATTTGAAAATTTCTCCATTCAAAGGCGTTATGAGATTTGGGAGACGGGGCAAGCTAAATCCTTGTTATGTTAGGACCTTTCCTATTTTGAAGAGAATTGGGAAGACGGCTTATCGACTACAGCTACCGGCATCAATGAAGAGCATCCACAACGTCTTTCACGTGTCTATGCTCAGGAAGTGTGTGTGTGACCCGTCGCATGTCGTAGAAGCACTGGAGATTGAGGTACAGCCAACATTAACCTATGTGGAAAAGCCGGTACAAATTCTGGAATCCTCTATTAAGGTATTGAGAAACAAGGAAATCCCGCTTGTCAAAGTGTTATGGCGGAATCACGGAGTAGAGGAAGCTACCTGGGAGAGGCAGCAAGCTATGATGGCTAAGTATCCAGAGTTATTTGTGTAATCAATTTTGAGGACAAAATTTCTATTAAGGTGGATGAAATATAACACCCAGTTTTACGGGTTTTTTTGAATTGTGCACGCAGTGGTAATTGTGTAAATAACCGAAATATGTCTGTTTTGCGAATTAAGAATTTTAATGGAATCCTTATATTATATATGAATTTTGGGAGAATTATGAGAATTTAAGGAATTCAAATTGAGATATAATGCTTAAGTTTCCGGTTTTGACCTTATGGAGGTTTAATTCGTAGAAATAGCAAAATAAATCCGTTTGACGAACGAAAAGTTTTATTAGAGCCCTAGTAATAAGTTGAGATTATTGGTGAAATAAGAAAATTTTAGAGAAACCAAACCGATAGTCGAACAATGAGATAAACAAAAAATCAAATGGAGGGGCAAAATGGTCAATTACTAAGTCAAATGAAATTAAATAGGCAAAACCCCATTTCTTCCCAACACTTACGTGATTTCATTTCTCCCTCTCCTTCCTCTCAACGGCGACGCTTCTCTTCCACGGCTTCTCCACCATATCTCCGCGGTTTGTCCTCCAATCTTCGAGTTCCCTTCACGTTTTCTCTTCCCCTCGTGATTCTAGGTAAGAATCTATGGTTTTTTGGCTTTAGTTCTCTATTTTTAGAGGTTGGAACGTTTAGGATTTCGTAGGAATTTCGTAGAAATAGTCGAGTTTTGTTAGGAAACGTTAGAAATTACCTTATTAACGTTTATTAGTCGAAATATTTGGGTGTATTTGTCATTTGATTGAAAAATCGGGTTTGGAGCTTGGTGAAAGCTCCATTAATGGAGTTTGAGAACTTGTGAGCATAAGTTGCTCGATGAAATGCCCGAGAGAGATTTATTAGAGTTTTAGGAAATTATCTTTAGTTAGGAGTTTCGTAAATTTTCAAAATTTTATGTTTAAGCTCGGTTTTGACAAAAGAACGCCATGGTTTACTTTAGGTGACAAGGCACAAACCAAGGAGCTCGGTGTGCACGGGACGAGAGGTAAGTTTTCGTGACTTACTTGGCCGATTTGTCCTACGCCATAAGAATTTGTTGATTCGAGGATTTTTGTGATGTTTGATTGTTTTGGGTAATAGGTCGGGTAGTTAGTCTAGTTTAAATTGTGCAATGTTCTCGTTTAGTGCTTATTATGTTTGAGGTCGTTTATTGTATCACACGTGTCCACGCATCATGGTTTTCTTAAAAAGCATAAAAAGGATTTTTCATGCACGTTTTCATGAAAAGAAAAAGCATAATGAAAAGGTAAAGAAATGTATGAAATGATGGTCACGTCAATGGCGATTGTTCAGACATGGCTGTCTGGTGAAGCATGTTTTCCCCCCCGGGTAGATGAAAGGGGCTATCCAACCGTCGGATATGCCTCTTTTATCTACTGAGAGTGAACCCCCGGTGACTCAAATGAAATGAAATGTATAGCGAAAAGGTAGGATGCATGATTTATGAATTGTACATGCTTTCAAAGAATCCCATATTTCTTGATCATTGGATCAAAGGAATATTCGAGTTTCCAGGAAGTGCCCACAATAGGAGAGTCTAATAATTCCTCGATGGACGGATCATGTTTCACAAAAGAAGACATTACCAGAGCAACCACTTTAACCATTGGTCTAACCAATTGCGATAAAGAGTATACTCTAGTAAGGTTCTGTAACGCCCCCGAACCCGCCCCGGCTCGGTGCGCTACTTTGCTAACCAATCCCTCGTTTAAAACGACATTTAAAATAATTTTCGATAAAAATTCGACTCAAAAATACGTTGGAAAATGTCGAGTTAAAACATAGTAGAAATGGGCAAAATTTTAAAAAGAATTTAAAATCAAAACGGACGGTATAACGCCTATAATTCGATAAACCAAAACCGGCAATTAAAACCAGAAATCAAACTAGTTTAAAATCCCAAAAAAGTACAACCAATATCCACAACCCAACCGACTCCCAAACCTCCAAAATAATTACGAAAATATCTACAAATATCTCGTATCAAAACCCTCTACTTTTCTAACTTTTCTCAAAACATATAACACAAAATAATATCTATACAAAATCTCCCTATCATCAACCAAAAACATCAAACCATACCAAAATAACCGTAACTCACAACTCCCCGAAGACCACGGTCGAGACGCCCCGACAACTGCCTGCACCGGCATGCCCCGTGAATCTCCGACTGCGCCTAGACCTGATTTTCCTCATCAACCTCACCTGTAAACACCCCGTCACCTACACCACAGAACACACACACACACGTAAGCTTACGCTTAGCAAGTAGGGGATAACAAAGAGAAACATGCACAATGCACCACAACTCTCACACGTAACCCTAACACATGCAGTTTCTAACCCTCCGTTGCTCTGGTTTCGTTTCCATTCCTTCTATCTTTCATAGAACCAATCATACATGCTAACCTTGCACCTTAACGCGACTGGCGACTCCCACAGCGTCCCTCGCAAGTGCCACCCTAACGCGACTGGGCAACTCCCATGGAGTCCCTCGCAGGTGTAAAGTCTCTCACAAGTGCCACCTTAACGCGACTGGGCAACTCTTATGGAGTCCCTCGCAGGTGTAAAGTTCCTCGCAAGTGCCACCTTAATGCGACTGGGCAACTCCCCTGGAGTCCCTCGCAGGTGCCACCCTAACGCGACTGGGCGACTCAACTATAGTCCCTCGCAGGTACCACCTTAACGCGACTGGGCAACTCCCGTGGAGTCCCTCGCAGGTGCTACCCTAACGCGACTGGGCGACTCAACTATAGTCCCTCGCAGGTACCACCTTAACGCGACTCCACAAAACCATATTGCCACATTGCCTTTCAAGTTATAAGTTTCTGTCTCAATACAATGCCTAATCAACAAAGGAGGCAACCAAACAACAACCAACAAACAACAAACAACCAACAAAGCTTAACCAGCAAAGAAAACAACCAAACAACAAACAACCAACAACAAAGAAAACAACAAAACAACAAACAACAAACAACCAACAATGCTTAACCAACAAAGAAAACAACCAAACAACAAACAACCAACAACAATTATCACAAAATAAATCTTACCGTTCCGTGGTGTAGGCACGATGGCAAAACACAAACGTCCTCTACTTACCTGAACACCTGCACTGCACTTACTCGCTTCGGCTACGTAAATTTCTCGACTCGGTAACCTATCATAAACACAAAACTCACTTAAGCACAATTTATTTTTAAGGAATACTTAATATAATTCTAACTACAACTAACTAACTTTAATACAACTCACTTGCTCGATAACCTAATTTCCATCGGATGATGTTTTCCATCGGATGATGTCTTTCATCGGATGATGTTTTCCATCGGATGATGTCTTTCATCGGAAGATGTTTTCCATCGGATGATGTCTTCTATCGGAATGAGGTTTAATGAGTCACGTGATGTTCATGTGTCAAAAGGTAGAAGCCGATATTAAGTCTTGTCGTTTTGTGATCGGATGAAGTTTAATGAGTCACGTGATGTGCATGTGTCAATCGGTAGGAGCCGATATTAAGTCTTGTCGTTTTGTGATCGGATGAAGTTTAATGAATCACGTGGGATGCATGTGTCAATTGGTAGGAGTGTGCACCATGCTTTGTCATTTTACGATCAGTAGATGTCCTTGAGTTTCCAATTCCCTTCGGCCAAATGTCTTAACGTTTTGTCTAATTATGAACGTTGTCTACTTATTGAGTTTTCCACTGTAAAGTCGGGGATTAAAGATAAGAATTATCATCACTGAGAGGAAATTTAAAATTTTCCGTAATATCTCTTAGTTCAGTTCAATATTGTGGTGGCGAAACCGGGTCTGGAAGACTCGGGGCGTTACACCATAGCTAAATTCTAATTGATTGAATATGAGTTTCATTACGGATGAAGCAGATACCAGTAAGTGAGGCTTTTTTGGGGTCAATATCAGCAATGCAGTTCATCCAACGAGAAACCTAATTCAAATCATAGAGCTACGACACAATCAAACCCGAACGAACAAAATGTTGAATTGAATCGTACCAGTCGTTAATTAATTGATATTTCATTTCATTAAATAGCTGAAAGTACTGTTAATTCAGCAAAGAAAGGGGAAGTCCTACTGAACCAAATTGTTACCGGTCCTATAAGAAGAGTTCTCTAGACATCAACTCATGGCACTCAATGCGCAGATGATTCCGATACTTATTCTGTTGAATTACCTCTTACCTATTGAAAGAGTGTAATAGACTTTAAATCTATTGAATTGACAATAACTAGAAAAGAAGAGAAAGCCCGGTTAACTCATATATTAGCGAGTGAATCACTCTAGGTGACTCAAACACTCATTTATATGCCCGCTGCATAAACATGTAAAATCAACTCAATACCTGTATGTAACAAAGGTTACTATCTAACAACTACATAGTCTTTTTCTTTCTACTAGGACAGCTACTTTGTGTGTTCATCTCCTTCTCCTACTGAAAGTGAAACCGTTGTAGTTGAGGCTTCACTGTTATGGTATGATTTTAGCTCTGTATTCGGCACTCCGTTACCATGCTGATATACAAAAAACTGCAAAAAGCAGCTCGAAATAACGCATCAAGCAAATATCATAAGAGATGATCACCGATACAGCGTATATAGAATAACCAGTCATGGAGTACCCTGATGTTCTTCTAGAACTAATACTGCTATAAAGCCTGTAGTTTTATTAACAGCAACAGAAGAAGTTACATTACCTGTTCTAAGGGATAATCAGATTCTGCTGCTACTAGAGCAAGTAAAGGAACATCTTCTACTTTTGATTCATTTCAAGTAGTTTTATAACCTGGTCAATTGCAGTCTAGTGCTACTATAGAATTTTGAGTAGTTTCAGAGGGAACTATTGAAGCATCCCTTTCTGATTCCGATGGTTCATTAACAGGATTTGCAGGTCTTTCGTATGTAGATGGAATTATAGAATTGACTTTAGATAGAGAGAATGCGGCGACATTTCCTACAAGTTCTATGTCACTTACAGTAAATAGCTATATTGGTATAACAAGAAATATCGTAATAGAAGAAATCAACGTTTTCTCTTCTATCGTTTTTTCTCATTTTCTCATTGGATTTTATGCAAACCATTTTGTTTCGCCGTGTTGTAACTGTAACAGAGACACGAATGAGATATATATATCTATATATATCTTTATAGATGTGGTAAACGAAACTCATAGTGGGCTAATTCATGCATTGAATCAAATGGGCCCTTTTAACTAACTCATTTACAGAAGAGTCACGCTCTTTAAACGCCCTAAGAAATAAGTGTAATCGCGAGAAAGGTTTTTCCATTTTCCACGAAACTCTTGTCTTAGTCTTCATTTTTCAACCGAGGATAGAGGATATAGATATGAAAAAAAAAGGTAACCACCTGGTGAGTCGTTTTTTTTCTGAGTTTCAAAGTGAAATCTTCATTATGATTATAAGTAGTCGATTAGGAGAACTGCTATGTCACTACGGGGTATACTCTTTATCATGTTTCAGTATTCATATTTTATGTTCTGGGACATAGATATTATAGATACCCATTATGAATCGCCAAAGTCTTCCTACTTCTCCATTGTTCCAATCAGATCCTTAAAATGAGGTGGACATTAATTGCATCATGACTATATAAGCTATTCTGATATTCAGATTTGATATAGATGAAAATCGTAGAAGCGGACCTTTTCTTTTTTTCCTTGGACCTAATCATACGTTGTTAAATAGAATTCGTCATCCGATTTCATCTTCTTGTTCTTGGATGCTCCCCAATGGCTATTCCTTTAGAAAGGTGCATTCTGAATCACACGAGAATTTTCTCTTATGTGAAATTGATAAAAACCCGATCGATATTTAAAGGTCGGTATATCTTTGAAAGCTTAGACAGAGATAATAAAAGGACTCTTCGAGGGCTACTTAAGTTAAGGCACTTTAGTGGAAACCAGAAGGACTGGAGTTGTTGGTTGTTGCTCAATGCTGCTATAACTTAACAACCAAAAAAAAAAGCTATGCGTCAAACTTCAACCCCCTACTTCAATTGAAATGAAGGTTGGCCACGGGGCAACAGGCCTCTGACGCCCCACACCATTGCGGCAGGAGAGGTATTGCCCATCAGCCTACTTCTTTTCCAAGAGGTGGAAGGAGCGCAACGACCTAGCCCAAACCCACTTAGATGAAGCAGCAAGGCAAGGCATATCAAGGGAGCGACGACCCTTCTTGAAGATAACTCCAAAAGATCAACCACCAACCTACTTAACTTAAACAACCAACCTAACCTAAAGGCTTGGCCCAGTCTAAAGGAATAAGAAAGTAGACCTTGTAGAGAATCGAATAGGAGAGGTAGTTTATAGACTCAAGCGATTAGCTCGGTGAAAACTCACACCGTATTCCATGTAAGTTAGTTGACTTCGAATAGACCAGACATACCCAGAGAGGAACGTGCCAACGAGGGCACCGCCAGATGTTGTAGATGAACTTACTAAAGAAGAAAGCCTCTCTAAATACGCATAGTTTCATATCCGAAGCATCAAGAAACTGCTTGAGTTTTTGCAAAAGCCGCTCTCCGGCTGAAAGGTTTGAAAGAAAATGTTGTCCTAGGAGGGCGTTGGTACCAGATTCAAAGGATTAGTGCATTGCTCAAGACAACATAATAACATTCCTTTGGAAATTCAAAAGAAGAATTTATTCGAGGGAGAAATGAGAGAGATTTTGTTCCACTACAGAGAATTATTCAATTTTTGCATTTCAATTCTTTCAAATGGTAAATCAGAACAAGAATTTCTAGAATTTTTCAATTTCTAAGAGCAGATTCATCCTGTTACCTATCTGCAGTCATTTGATTTGGTAATAATAAGAAAGATAGTAACGAATAGAAATAAATGAATAATGGCTTGGATCGTGTATCAACGGCCAATCCCCAGTAGAGGTAGAAGATAAGGTTTCATTGGAACAATTTTTTCTTTTTTCCCCATCAAATAAAGAATTGAAATTCTCTCTTTAGTTTTACTAATATAACTTGCATTTTTTTCCAGCAAAAGCAAGTGGAAGAAAACTTTTTATTTGCTTGATTCGAAGCATCCGCGTTGGGGATTTGGTTCTCTAAAATAAGCGGTTCACTTTTGCACTCTCACTTTCAAAGGGCCCCCAGAAATCACAACTCAAACTAAAACAACTGAGACTACTTTCAGATATATCAGTTACCTGGGTTGAGAAGGGAAAAGAACTCAAGGAACTCCTCTATCGAAATTGCGTAGGTGACCATAGAATAGAGACTTTTGGCGACACCAATCAACCCGCATAATTGATGGGATGTAAGAACCGGACTCGTGCACGCATTGTATTGGGCATCTCTAGTTTCGCGTTCATTAGACAGGCTATGGTTGACTTAAGACGCTAGAGGATGAATGAGAGCTAAGCTTGGGGTAGGTCGACCTACCTGTTTCCTAACTGCTACAGACATAAGTAAGGAAGATACTTAGGACGAGGAGTACCCCTATAAGCCTAAGTACTTTACCGCTACACCGTAAATGCGTAAAGAAGACAAAGAAAGCGGTCGACACTGAGAGACGAAAGCTAGGGAATGCGATTAGATAGCCCTATATAAAAGTAGTCATAGCCTGGATACGAGACTAGGCGACGTGCCCCTAGCTAAGTCCCTTCTTTCTCTAGGTGTTGACGTGAGCTTGACAACATCTAATTCTTATCTCTTACATCATGAGTTAAGGTAAGGCGCTTAACGCGGAGAGCAAAATCAGAACCCCTAAAGAAATGCGAATCTACTAATAGGGGAGATCAACTAGATCGGGGACGACTAAGAAGCCAGCTGCAACTCGACCTCAGGCTCTTCTTTCTTTCCACCGTCTAGAAGAATTGCATTATGAATAACGCTTTCTTGTATGTAATTACTAAGATAAGGCACTTAGACAACTAAAGAGTGGCTTAAGGAGATCAACCCAGCATAGAGTGTTCTCGACTTCTGGAACTACTTTTGACTCTACGCCCTTTCCATCAAGCAAGCGGAACGGAAGAAGCTTCAATAAGGAAAGAAGTTCTAAGGTCAATAATGAAGGAAGTGCCTCTCGAGAATGAAAGGAAAGAGATTCCGACCAACCGAAGCAGCATCAAAACCAATTCCTATGTTTTGTCTTTGAGACCTTGACTTTACTTGAGTCGAGTGTCTATTTGAATTGGAGCTCGCCTGGAATGAGATCGTATGTTGACCATAGCAAAAGTGAGTTCCTGATCTTATGCACTTCAAGTTCAGAAGGTTCGCACATGGGATAAAGAAATAGATGGCCTATTCATTTACGATATGCACTTCTCTTCCATCCGACTACACTGGCTCTAAAGGGGTCACCTATCTTCATCTACTTCGGCTTTGGTCACCTATCTCTTTCTATTTGCTCTGCGGTAGAACTCTACAAAAGAAGGAACCCCTTGCCTTGGTCGGCCATACAATACACTCAATCCATAGAATAGACAATACATTAAGGCATTGTCATTGTCGATCACATGCATATTCCCTTGGGTTGGGATAGATTTAGATGTGGCCTTTGCCATACAATTTCAAGTTAATAGAAGCAATTAACAATTAGAAGAAGGAAGGTTGAAGACGAATCTAATAATAACTACGAGAATCTAATCAAATAGGCTAGGCGCAAATCAACTAGAATCTTTAGGGGAGTGCATCTAAATAAAACATCACCCACTCCCAGAGGAGCTTGCTGCTGGCTCTTCGTAGCTAAATGTCTTCCTTCGCTCTAGACGCCCAATCGCGTGACCTACTACCCTACCTAATCGCGTCTTATTGCTTTTCTCCTACAATCGTATACACCTTTGACAATCCCAATTGATCCCTATGAGTCAACAATCCCAATCGTGAGTGGGGGGACAAGGCCTAAGAAGATTGATTGAACTTGGCTTCATTACGACTTATCTTACTCATTCTTCCCCTATCTCTAGGCATTCCTAATGCTTCCTTATGTCTTATCCGTACGCTAGTAGCAAGATTGAAAGGCAGATCTTACACATCAGGGTTGTCAATGAGAGAAACTCCGCTTTGCGAAAAAGGAAAGTTGAGAGGTGCTCCTACCCCCTAGAATAATGCAAGTAGGGGGGCCAAGGCGAGTCACTCAAATCACATATAAGCAGAGTGAAATCCCATAAGCTGAGTAAGAAGAAAGCTAGGGCTAGCTATTCTATTAGGAAAGCTGACCGATAGAATGTAGACAAAGTGCTTTACATGCTCCACCAGCTTCTTCATCTTTCTGGGACAACAAATAAGTGCTGCGTCCCGTCTTCGTTTAGGATAATCTGCCCTTTCACGAGAGTTCAATAGAACTAGTTCTCGCTGCCCACTAAAGAATGAAGCCAAGAACGGAAGGAGTGGTATAGATATTTATTTTGGTTCCCGATGGTAATATGAGTTAGTTGCGATTGCTAATACGTAAGACTTGCTTTTGATTGATGTGGCAACTCAAAAGACAAAGTGGCTTTGAAAGGATAGGGGTAAATTAATTTAGGGTTCATAAGGCTTTTCATTAACGCTTAGAGCTCGACTCCCTCAATTCCAAATAAAAGAGGGCATAGAAAAGGAGGTGTCTTATGACGCCATACTCTCCTGACTTTCTTGGAAGTCTTTTAAGGGGAATTGCTATTTGTTGGATATATCTTCCGCTTCCGGATCTAAGAAATCTCACACCTATAGCTACTTTTAGATATTGGATATTTTCTTTTTTTGAGTATATTGGTCCTCCCCAACTCCTTCAATCCTCAATCGGGACATATACGAGACGAGAATCCGATCTTGTGTAAATGAAAATCTCAAAGGGGACCTAGAAAACGACTACTGGCATTATGGAGAGCGCCTTCCCTTGAATTGAAGAAGAGTCAGTAAGGGGAGCGAGAACATTAGCAACTATCTTCTACTTTCATTGTTCTTGGGATGCTACTAAGTGATCATCCTGCTTTCGATAGGGCTTGGGGCATAGAGCTGAATGGAGATATATTTGAAGTAGTATGTATTGGCGGGAGATCTTAGTCTTTCTTTAGCTCGAAAGAGTTCACCTACTATACCAACCTTAGTTCATCAACCCACTAGGAAGAACCTTAGATGAAAAGGAGTTCTCTTCAATTCCCTCTTGAGTTTTTCCGTCCACTCTGAACTTATAACTAGCATTTCTTTTTCTAACGGAAGGAAGTAAAGGACTCTTATAGCAGGACTCATACTTTAGGTGTCTTAATTGAATGAAGGAAAGGACTCTTATAGCAGGGCGCTTAGTTAGCTAGTTGCTTATTATCTGAGTTCTTATCTAAATATTGTGTGAGTTCTTGAAAGTTAGTTTGCTTTGATCACTTAGACACAGAAGATTGTCTGAATCAGGAGTCAACTATACTCACTTGTGTTACAATCACACATATATCTTAAAGGGATATTTATCAACGAATTCAATTACAATTAGTGGCCTTCCTTTCCCGAATCCTGCCGTGAAGTTCACTAGATGCCATATCGCCATGACAAGAGAGTTCTCATCTGGGAATATCTAACAATCAATCCTTGATCATCTTTGAAGGGGCCCCTTTCTAATCAACCTCTCGTAGTGCTTGTCACTTCCCTGGAAGCTAGCGCTGCTTGAGAAATAGAAAGAGATCTGAACCCCTTTACTTTAGCTTTAGATCCAGAAGTTCATACGGCTGCTCCAATAATAGAGGGGCTCAAAATATGGGGAAAGGAGAAAGTGTGCATTTGAAAGTTCTATTTCATTAGTCAATCGGTAATTGAATTGAAAATCCGGGAAAATGCACTCAAATCGGAAATAGACCTCTGGAACTCATTCTCTAGTTTGAGCAGAACTTTCTAATCTAATAGCAGCTCATCTCCCTTTCGCCGGCATTCTCTTCTATATAGAGAGAGCGAGAAAGCTCAACTAGAATGCAGGCCTAGCTCACTCAATTCTATTATATGCTCTTATCAAGGTTACGGAAGGAAAGCGCCCTCTTATGTTATAAAATCAGCTTTTTACGGCTTGATACGCTCTTATAAAGGACTAGGGGATTGGATTGAGAAAGCAGGGATGAAAGCGTAGCTCGATAGAATATTTCTAATCTGGGGCCAGTTGCTTACTTGCGTACGAATAAGCTAAGCTCTTAGGCAAGGGAGCTATCAAAGGAAGTGTAAGACCCAGACGTACGTACTTATGGGCTGCGGGAGGAAGCGGATAAGCAAAGTCGCGATCAGAAAGGTTGAAATCCAGGCTTTTTAAGAGGAAAGAGCTCCTTTGATCCCAGTTCATAACCTAATATCAGAGTTTGTCTTTTTCATCATATCTTTCTCTTCTTTAGGAGTGAATGAGCCAATTAGATGACTTACCCTGTAACGACCCCGGCCAGGAGCCGTCACGTGTTCATATTCTTTCATTAATCGTTTGCTTGACTTTTACTATTATTACATTCACTTACTATCTCTCAACAGACTTTCACATTTTACATATATTTTTTTTTAAACTGGTAATAGAAACGCAGAACCATTAAGGAAGACGAACCCTCTCGTGCCCGACTTCCCACTCCTCGTCGGCTCAACCTTCATAGAGTCGAGCGACTAGACTCGGTCATTGGCTTCTTGACAATTTCGGGAAAAGAGGAGGTGCCCTCAATTCTCTTAACTTAATACCACTCGGGTTTGCATGGGTTGCATGCGTTGACAACCCTCAGAAATTTAGTCGTCCGGTCATCACGTGCATTACGCGTGACTCGCTTAACATCGCCTAAAAGGAGACATCTTCCGGTGGACACGTGGGTCTCGCGTGCCAAATTAAAACATCATCCGGTCACTAATCGACAAAACACATTTTACATCTTCCGGTCGCTAAAACACATTTTACATCTTCCGGTCGCTAAGCGACAAAACACATTTTACATCTTCCGGTCGCTAAGCGACAAAACACATTTTACATCTTCCGGTCGCTAAGCGACAAAACACATTTTACATCTTCCGGTCGCTAAGCGACAAAACACATTTTACATCTTCCGGTGGCGTCATCCGGAAGACTAAACCCTCATACAACTATCCTTCGGCATCTGCCGATGACGTCAGCCGGAAGACTAAACCAACAAACAACTAACTCTCGGCATCTGCCGATGACGTCAACCGGAAGATTGCCTCATCCAGCTTCCGTCTTACGGTAGAGAACACTAAATCATCAAATGACTCCTCCCAACAGAAAGAAAACACAACTCATTCAAAATGCATATGGCGGAAGACTTAAGCAACAGATCATTTATAAATCTATATAATCATTCCCTGACTCAGTGATCCACTAGACTGTTTCAAAGCTCAACGTTTTAAAATAATCTCATCCTACTTAAGCTACCATATCCTTTAACATACTGTAACATAAGAGTCTTAACCAGGGGTCATAAGTCGCCTCTCCAGTCCCGCACTGTCACCTTGAGCATCCTCCAGCAACCAGCCTTAAGCATCCTCTTTGAACATAACATCCTCACCTGAACCTTCTTCACCTACACCATAAGGTTTAACTATAAGCCTAATGCTTAGTAAGGAATGCATGCTGACAGATATACATGAGTACATATCATTAACTCGGCCTCCACCAGTGGGAGATTCGCGAGTCATACATATCATTAACTCGGCCTCCACCAGTGGGAGATTCGCGAGTCATACATATCATTAACTCGGCCTCCACCAGTGGGAGATTCGCGAGTCATACATATCATTAACTCGGCCTCCACCAGTGGGAGATTCGCGAGTCATACATATCATTAACTCGGCCTCCACCAGTGGGAGATTCGCGAGTCATACATATCATTAACTCGGCCTCCACCAGTGGGAGATTCGCGAGTCATACATATCATTAACTCGGCCTCCACCAGTGGGAGATTCGCGAGTCATACATATCATTAACTCGGCCTCCACCAGTGGGAGATTCGCGAGTCATACATATCATTAACTCGGCCTCCACCAGTGGGAGATTCGCGAGTCATACATATCATTAACTCGGCCTCCACCAGTGGGAGATTCGCGAGTCATACATATCATTAACTCGGCCTCCACCAGTGGGAGATTCGCGAGTCATACATATCATTAACTCGGCCTCCACCAGTGGGAGATTCGCGAGTCATACATATCATTAACTCGGCCTCCACCAGTGGGAGATTCGCGAGTCATACATATCATTAACTCGGCCTCCACCAGTGGGAGATTCGCGAGTCATACATATCATTAACTCGGCCTCCACCAGTGGGAGATTCGCGAGTCATACATATCATTAACTCGGCCTCCACCAGTGGGAGAT
Organism: Begonia masoniana; assembly: GCA_022432975.1. NCBI lineage: Eukaryota > Viridiplantae > Streptophyta > Magnoliopsida > Cucurbitales > Begoniaceae > Begonia > Begonia masoniana. The sequence goes on along the minus strand of CM039512.1, from coordinate 21,882,507 downwards.
TCGCGAGTCATACATATCATTAACTCGGCCTCCACCAGTGGGAGATTCGCGAGTCATACATATCATTAACTCGGCCTCCACCAGTGGGAGATTCGCGAGTCATACATATCATTAACTCGGCCTCCACCAGTGGGAGATTCGCGAGTCATACATATCATTAACTCGGCCTCCACCAGTGGGAGATTCGCGAGTCATACATATCATTAACTCGGCCTCCACCAGTGGGAGATTCGCGAGTCATACATATCATTAACTCGGCCTCCACCAGTGGGAGATTCGCGAGTCATACATATCATTAACTCGGCCTCCACCAGTGGGAGATTCGCGAGTCATACATATCATTAACTCGGCCTCCACCAGTGGGAGATTCGCGAGTCATACATATCATTAACTCGGCCTCCACCAGTGGGAGATTCGCGAGTCATACATATCATTAACTCGGCCTCCACCAGTGGGAGATTCGCGAGTCATACATATCATTAACTCGGCCTCCACCAGTGGGAGATTCGCGAGTCATACATATCATTAACTCGGCCTCCACCAGTGGGAGATTCGCGAGTCATACATATCATTAACTCGGCCTCCACCAGTGGGAGATTCGCGAGTCATACATATCATTAACTCGGCCTCCACCAGTGGGAGATTCGCGAGTCATACATATCATTAACTCGGCCTCCACCAGTGGGAGATTCGCGAGTCATACATATCATTAACTCGGCCTCCACCAGTGGGAGATTCGCGAGTCATACATATCATTAACTCGGCCTCCACCAGTGGATCGCGAGTCATACATAACATAGTCTTTTCCCCGTTCTGCACTTAATCATGGTTACATTTACTTTTCATGTTCTCTACTTAATCATAAACGTGGGCATAATGCATAGACATGAGGTTCATAGAGAAAAGTCATACCATAAGGACAAGTAGAACATCCTGTAACTTTACATTTACTTACACAACTTCTTCATATCGTGGAAATAACAAATCATAGTCAACAAGCTAACATCTCAGTGATTTCCTAATACCCTTGCGGTGTAGGGCCCTAGTGGCCGGAAATCTTAACACATTCACTTACCTGGATTCCTCAGCAATCCGAGCTTCTTTCCTTTAAACTTCTTCACCTAAAACATGTACATTACAGTAGTTAAAACAAAGTCCTAATAGTCCTAATCATAAACCATCCTAGGATCTAATAGATAAAGTCATTCTGATTCCTCTGTTTGACACACTGCAGTCTGAAATCCGAAACTAGGTGGACAGGTTTTACCATTGGTTAAATCCGAGTTGGTTACTTAAAATGTTCAGAATCGATTCAGCATGACATTTCTACTCTCAGATTTTGAAAAGTCTTAAACTACTCGGCCACTGCTAAAAAATATCCGAACTCAGTGCCGAGCTGAAAACAGAGCTCTATTTACTAATGAATGACTACATTGTCCATTTCATACCTCGGGTGTGGATTTGCAGAGAAGAGCAAGCTCGAAACCAGCCGTCGGTAAAGGGAAGTTCTGGTAGCCGAGAGCAAGAACTTGGGAGAGAAGAAATCTCCGAGAGGGAATGTCGGCTACAGTGGTAATAAAATGAGGTTTAAGGTTTCCATTTCCTATTTATACCTAATCCATCAATTCTAATTACTAAACTGCCACCCAACCTAGTTTTACTCAACTTGTAATAAATTTGTCTTAACATTAAATTTAAATCATAACGGTTAAATAAGAGGGTGACAATGAAAATGGTCAGAAAATCACCTGGCCGAAATGTCGGGTGTTACATATCCTTAGAAAGAAGAAGCTCCAGTTAAGAAGCCCTTGAGATTACGTTCACGATGCTATGCCCTTATTTAGTTTAGACTGACGTTCTTTCTTAACTCTTAACTTGACTTAGATTAGATTCAAGCAGATCACTATCCCTGCTCTTAGAAAGAGAGTAAGCTACCCTTGCCAACAACTCTTTATGATGTCTTTTGGGATTCCCCTGCATACTAAACTAATGCTAGCGATTCCTCGCCCTTTCCATTTCTCTCAGGGAAGAGTTCTTTACTAAACAATTAATGCAGTGCAATAAGGACTGAGCTGAGCTCTAAGGTAAAGAAAGTGAAGTTAGTTTCATTTCTTCTTTTCCCGTACTTAAAGAAAGAATTTCATAAGGAGGTTGATGAAAAAAAGAAATTCAGTATCAGTAGCCGACTCGGAGAGAAAGGAAAGTCAAGCCACGAATATATGCTCCTTGACTTCGACTTATGGTTGACTCAGATACGATTCGCGTATAAAAAAGAAATGAATTAGTTCCCGCCGGAAAGAGAATCAAGAGAATATCCTTTCCAATCCTCTTTTTGATTGTGAAAGGTCAAAGACCCACCTCTAAATAGATTATAGGACGGCTTTTTAAATAAGCTATCGAGAAGGAGCAGGGCTTAGCTTGAGGCTCTTTTAGAGTCCTTCTTTCGCTTATCCCCTATTTTAAATACAATATAAGAAGTGGGTCTCTTTAACGTGAGCTTATGATTAGGCCATCTTTCTTTGTCTGCTTCACCCTAGACTCCAGTCGTGTAGTGTAGCAAGCCTATTGAATAGGCAAGCATAGTATAGTCAATCAAGTAAAGGAAAGAAAGCTGTCTTATCTTACCCGGAAAGAAAAGAGAAGAAAAGTAAGGAATAGAATAAGTATAGTAAATGAATGAAATTCAATTAAGAAAAGAATAGAGGATGAAATCCTCTTTCAATGATTTGATAATAAAGGGAATAGCATTACGAAAGAATAGCATTACCTTGACTTTGTGAAAGAATGTTATTTGCATTTGGAAGAATCTGTGAAACAAGATAAAAGTTTTCGTCTTAGAACTATTTCTTTCCGATTTGATGGTATTTTCATTATTCGGTATTATGCTAATCGTGGTAAAAAGTATAAAATCAAAACATTTTTGAGGGGAGTTGAAAGTTTCTCTTTACGATAAGTTCTTCTTAGTTTCAGAGCCTAGCTCTCTTGAAATATTGGGAAAGACATTATGCCCCGAATTAGGACCCAAAGGTTCTATCCCACATGGTGATTTGTCTGTGTCTAATCTTAAGTCTTTTAGTGTGGATTTGATCAACTATCTTCGCCCTTCTCTTAGGTGGTGTGATGTTGAAAGCTCAAGATATTAATTGGTCAAAATACTGTATTGATATCGAAGATGTGATAACATTATCATCGCTTTCCATGAAAATCTTTCGTCAGCATTATTATGATGATCAGACCTTTCATATCAATATACCTATTAAAAACAAGGACTCTTTTATTAGGCGTGGCTATTATATGGGTCATGTTGATGTTTTAAGTCCTATGGTGAGAATCTTGACTATTATGATGTGAACTCTTTATATCCTTTGATTATGAAATCCTATCCTATGTCTTGTGGTATACCTGTCTGGAAATGTGGAAGGTGACTCTTCACTTCAATCAATGGAGGAAGCACAAAATC
>CM039512.1:21871660-21878947 GCA_022432975.1 Begonia masoniana | reverse complement strand
CCGCTGCGGTCGAACTCTAATTCTGGAAAAAAGTAGGGGCCCTTGCAAGTCTACCGGATAGAAGATGATAGAGGGCCAACTATCGTTGCGTTGCACAAGACGGTGCCGTCTCACTTCGAGTGCCTGACTTCGTAGTCAAATCTGATGATACGCTTTGGCGATGTTACCCACAAAAAAAAGGCCTGCTAGGTGATCGAAATAGCTCAGGTCAGTGAGGACTCACTCACTCACCTACGCCTTATCTATATCATTTCTCTATCTAAGAGTTTCTTCTATCTACTGAATTCAAAAGGCGACCCGCCGCGCCGGGCTATAAGATAAGATACAGCTGTTGTACTACTTGACTGGTAAGAAAAAGCTTACGTAAAAACTGGAAGACTCTTGTATGTACGGTAACCCTCTCCTACGCTACTGGTGGCAATATTGTGGGGTGCACAGAAAGGCCGACAGAAGCAACCTTTCTTAGCGTGCACAGTTTGCTTGCATGCCGCTTTAGGCACATCTCTCTTTCTTAGTTTCGTTTCACGCTGGCCTACCGGAAAGTCAGTCTTTTAGTAAGCGTATATAAGCAGCTATTTAGTGTATAAGCAATTCTTTAGTGGACGCACCGAAAGGCCTGTTGAAGCATATACTCGGGGGGTGGATGTTATGTTGGTTGAAGATGATGTTACGCGGCGTTCAAAACCAGCCTTGAAGTGAATGAATTAGAAAGAACGAAGAAGTAAGGAAATGAGACGACTCTTTCTTGAACTATATCATAAACAGATAATCTTCCCCTCCACACCAATCACGAGTTTTTCTCCATTCCTCTCGTATATCGTCGTAACGCCCTTAATGCTAGGTTTTGAAAAAGACTTTTCATGTCATTCCCATTTAGGTCCGATTCGGATCCCTCCGTTGTTTCCTTTTCCTCCCGCACCTTTTCCTCGAAATGAGAAAAAAGATGGTACACTCGAATTGTATTATTTAAGTGCTTATTGCTTGCCAAAGATCCTACTTCTACAATTGGTAGGTCACCGGGTTATTAAAATAAGTTGTGTTTTCCGTGGTTTTCCCATGTTACAACTTCCGTACCAATTCGGTCGATCCGGAATGGATCGGTTAAACATTCTATTAGGGAGCCTGGTCTTGACTCTTCTGTGTGGTATTCATTCTTCTTCGGCTCTTGGAATCCCATCCAGCAGTGGTTGGAACAGCTCGAAAAATCCAACCACTTCACCTACTTCATTGCCCCCAACCCTTTCTCGTACCTCTATTGAAACAGAATGGTTTCATGTTCTTTCATCGATTGGTTATTCCTCCCCGTTCGTATCTCTTTTTCCAATCCAATTTCGGTCTCTATTAGTTTACAAGATTGAATGGCTCATTTTCCTCCGGACCCTCGATTCGATTGTTTTCCAAGAATGTTGAGCTGGGAGGAAGTGAAAACGGGTATCGAAGGGCTTTCACTTTTTTTTGCACCGGTCTTGCAGCTATTATGAAAGAATAATGTAATCTAAACCTATTAATATCTTTTTTTTTTCATTTAGAAGAAAGATGAAATATATGTCCAATCTCTAGTGGTGGTGAAACCAACCAAGATGTATGTCGTCCGACCCGACCTCAGACTCTTTCTTCCCGACCTATTTCACCCTCTGGCCGCAGTTATTTAGGTGATATCCCGAGATTGAATAGATCGAATTCCTCCCGGGAACACACGAAAGAAAGATATGAACTGGGTAAATAGAAATGGAAAAGAGATGTTTCTAATTCATTCAAATCAGAAGCTCTTTCTACATCCATATGATCTACTAAAGTGGATCGGTATTGCCCATATAATGAAAGCAGATTTTGGTCCATAGAGTCCCAAGAAGGTAAGAACTCCAACCTGTCCGATGCTTCTTCGGCTAAATACAATATAAAAGTGGGACCTGCACTATGAGCAAGCTGTGCGAAAAACCGCTTCTTTTTTCCGGTTTCGCAACAACTTGGGCGAAAGAGGGTTCTACCGGGAAACCATAGATTTTTGAGTTTTCGCCATTGGTTACTGGTCGAGCCACTGGAATGGAATGAGATAAGAATCTCTGGAGATCTTTCCTCTCCACTTACTCGTAACAGGCTTTCCCTCTGTAGAAGACTTCTTCCGAATGGCATAATTGTCCGATTGCTTCCTCGATCTTCTTTGAAGACTGACTCCTCCTACTCCTACTCCTTCCCAACTCTTCTATATAGCTCGTCGTTGGTCCTTCTTTCACTAATGATCTAATGAGATCACCATTTTCTGGTAGTTCGCGCGAGGGACTATCCTTCGCTTGTGCTTGCTTTTCACTCCCTCTCTTCTATCTTCTATAAAGCGAAGCAAAGCCGTCCAACGCGAAGCGCTGAAGTGAAGAAAGCTCAATAAACACACACGAACACCTATCAAAGAGCGAGAGGGCATAGCATAAATGAGACCGCTGATCATTTCATAAAACATATATTTCATTTTCACTTTCTCGATGCTTGGTGACTCACCCTTTACTTGAACTTGCCCAGCAGTGATCGATGACATAATGGTACGAACAAATCCAAGTCATTGGATTTGGTAGTTCTTCATTGACTTCTCTCTTTACCCCTTTGCATATGTTCTGTTCCTAGGGTGTGCACCTCCAGATAGGCAGGGGCCGACCTACCACTCTCTTATGCAGCATTTATTAGCTTAGCTGAGTTGGGTGGATCGTGCAATAAGCCTCTCTCGACCCTCCCTTTGACCGCTGATCATTTCATAAAACATATATTTCATTTCACTTTCTCGATGCTTGGTGACTCACCCTTTACTTGAACTTGCCCAGCAGTGATCGATGACATAATGGTACGAACAATCCAAGTCATTGGATTTGGTAGTTCTTCATTGACTTCTCTCTTTACCCCTTTGCATATGTTCTGTTCCTAGGGTGTGCACCTCCAGATAGGCAGGGGCCGACCTACCACTCTCTTATGCAGCATTTATTAGCTTAGCTGAGTTGGGTGGATCGTGCAATAAGCCTCTCTCGACCCTCCCTTTCTAATACGTCTTTATGAAAGCCTCTCGCCTTTCGAGATCCGGTCCATCATCCACTCAGTCAGATCTTATTGTTTGCTTGCTTTTCTTAGGCTTCCTTTAACATAACAGATTTGATCGGCATTTCTCCCGATCTTCAATAAGGCCTGCAGCATGGGAAGAAACTGAATGAGACCTTTTCTCAGCTGGTTGGGTAGCGTAGTAAGGTTAGAGGCGCAATTAGAAGAGTTGGCTCTTTCTATTTCGATTTCTTTCTCAATTCGATCTCTCATATTCAATGAGAATGTCAAAGACTATAAGATAAATCTTATAGGAATATCAAAAACTTTTGAAAAATGCTTTTTATTTAATGAGCTTTTTAGAAATTCCTAAGAACTGAGATTCAAGAAGGCTGTGAATTTTTGCTAGAAAAGAGGCCAGACTAACGCAGTGTTTGGCAGGCCCCTTTCATGGAGAGTCACTTATGGTTTGGTGCTTTCTGAAGGGGAGTGGTGAGGTGAGGTGGGCCCCTTCCAGCTCATTTTGTCCCGCTTTCCAGCAGAGGCAGCGAGGTGGCATACATAATTTCATTTTCCTTCTTTTTTTGTTTGTGCAGCGAAGATAAAGATACAAAGGTAGATTGGTTCGTTTTCATGCTTAGGTGAAAGTACTCATGGGACGGGCGTTCTCGGTGTGCTCGATTCGGATTGAGAGGAAGGTCAGTCCTAATCTAATATATGCAATTTTGAGTAAGATGAATTTCACTTCCACCTCATTTCACAGATAAGGCAAGACAAGGAAAAAGATGCTCTAATCTAAGGCGACTTTAAGTTAAGGGTTCGCTCATGGGATTAGAGGCAATGTGAGTTGCTGCTTAATTCTCAAAGAAGATTCTCATAGGATGAGAGACCTCAACTCCAAGCTCACTAAGTAAGGTTTGAAGCCAAATAAAGAAGCTCACAAGCTGCTCTATACTCTGCTTCTGCATTCGTCTGGGGCGACAACTGTTTGCTTTTGACTCTTCCCTTTCTCCTTAATATGAACAAGATTTCCACCTAAAAAAGGTTCAGTATCCAGTCGTAGACCTCCTATCCGCTATACAAGGGGAGGCGGCGAGCCGGCCCAATCCGCATCTTCATAGGCAGAAACAAGAGGATGTCTATTAAAGGCATATCCAATACCTTTTCCAGGGGACACTTAAGATACCGAAGAACTCTTTTTTCAACTTCGAGATGTGGCCTTCGCATTTGAAGAGATTTTTAGGCATAAACATCCAAAGGCCCGGAAAGATGAATAAGCTGGTGGAGCACTGAGCAATGGGGGATTTCATAAGGGGAGACCCGTGATTTAGAAGTAGTGTAGGTTGGTTATTAAACAATAACAGCCTGATCCAAAGATCTTTTTTTTTATCCGGAATGAAAAAGCATAGAAAGGCCCGGCCCTTCTTTCTTCATTCTAGTCCAGTTGGAGAGGGAAAAGTCCCATCCGTTCCAGAAGTCGCAGATAAATGGAAGGCTCAAATACCAAACGGAGGCAGGATCCACTCAAAAATGGATAAGCCCAGTGGTTCAAGTCGAGCCTAGCCAACAACCAACAGCAGATCGGGCTTTTTTGTTGGTGGGGAGCAGTTGTTTAGCAGAGGTATGAGCCCGACATCCCATTATCTTCCTTTTCGGCGGAGTCCAGCATCCGATCCAATAATCAATCATCTAGCTAACTGAACCTAATAACTTACCGGGACACTAACTCCTTAACATTCAACTCAGCGAAAGAAAAATATTGGAGGGTGACCTATCTCTACTTAACTGGGCTCTGGATGGAAAACGAACTAATTCCCCCACCTGACCTCCAGACTCTCTCCCCAAACCCCCCTCCACCGATACTTAACACACCACCTGCATTCTTCTCACTAACCCGTTTAGGAGCTGCTAGTCTAACCTGAAATGACCACAACTACACCACTTTGCTCAAATTACACTATGCTCATACGAACGCCCGCAAGAGGGCTGCTGGAAAAGAGCAGTTTGAAGCAAGTCAAAGAACACGAACCCACCAAGCAACAGAACGTTGTGCGGTAGGTAGAGGCAGAAGTCGATAAGCTCATAAAAGTGTTCTCAATTACGAGGGTACTCAAAAGATCTAAAAAAAAAAGTGTTCCGCTATCTGACTAAAAAGGGGCTTTTTCAACTTCAACTGAACAATATGGCTTTCTCCCCTTTCTCCTAAGAGATGGTTTTAGCCCATTTGATCAAGCCCAGCTGCTAACCGCACCCTCTCCCCGTCTTGCTTGAAGCTCTTTTCCTAGCACTAAACAAGTCTTCCATCGATCAAAGACCCCTGCTTTTCTCTTCTAGTTTCGGTAAGAAAGGTAAAGCAGTGGATTCGTCAAAAGACTCTCTCTTGATTCTCCAAGAGTCATAAGACATTTCTTTCTTAATTGAAAGGGTTTGGTATTCACAAGCTCTTAGGAGAAAGGCCATCATTAAAGAAAAAAGTGCAATTGCCCCGGGCCCAAAAATCTATGACTCTTTTTTTGAGCTTTTAGACGTAATGCCGGATACATAGTGAAAAGCCTCATAACGGTCTTTGCTACCCTGGCTAGTATAACATTTCTCTCAGGGACAGCCGAAAGACTTTATATAAAGTTTAAGCTTGTTATGTACCTTTTTCCAGAAGTGTGCATTTTAGGCGGATTTCACCGGAAGAATCTTCAGGTTAGAACTCTCCCTTCCCAATAAGGTTATGTAACTTGCCCACTTCAAGTAAAAAACCTCAGAGCTAAGGAAGCAACTCAAGGAGCCTAGTAAGATAGGGCGCTGCTTGGCGGAACAGTATTGAGCCTGCCTGTCATCGCTTTGAAGGGGCCTAGTTGAACTTTCCCCGGCATTCGTAGATCAATCAGTTACTTAACAAGAACAAGCCCTTCTGTAACAGAACTCTCACCCTACTGGAGGGCACTTTCATCGGCCAAAGGGAAATATCAACCTTCTTCAAAATGCAAAAATTCTTGAAATTCAAAGAGCGCATTCGAAAAGACTTCCCATATATTGCATCGGTAATCAAGTCAAAAAGTCGACGCAGGATCGGTAAAGCAGTCCCAGAACCTATGATTGCAAACGAAGACTTCCTTCTTATTTATGTCCATTGGCTTGATTATTCAGATAGGGAAAGAAAGGTCAACTAGGGCTATGACTATGATTCGCATCTACTAGACAGAATCCGAAGCATCTAGAGCAGGACCTCCTCTTTCAGGGACAAGAGGGGATTCGAGTTCGAGAGCAGTTCCTTCTATGCCTAGTGTAGTGGCTTTGGAAAGGCATACCTTGGCTTTTCGAAGACAATGCATTTTTGGTTCTCTTACAAGGAAAGAAAACATGGAGGCACTCAAAATACCTTTTAAAGGATTACGTGGTACGATTGGATCGAATAAGCCCTTATGGAATCAATATTCAGCCGACTGTGAACCCTCAGGTAATGTCTTATTCAATGTTTGTTCAATTACTCTTTTACCCGCAAATGCAATGTAGGCATTGGGTTCGGCAATAATGATATCCCCCAACATACCAAAACTAGCTGTCACCCCACCTGTAGTCGGAGATGTAAGGATTGATACATAGAATAAGTTTTTATTTGATTGATAATCATATAAAGCGGAAGATATTTTAGCCATTTGCATCAAGCTCAAACTTCCTTCTTGCATGCGTGCTCCTCCAGAAGCACACACTAAAATAAGAGGTAAACATTGATTGGTAGCATACTCGATCAAACGGGTGATTTTCTCGCCTACTACAGATCCCCCCCATAAACTGAAAATCCATAACCCCAATTGCTACGGGAATACCGTTTAATTGACCTGTGCCTGTTTGAACTCAGTCAATCCTGTCTTTCTTTGATAAGAATCAATACGATCTTTATAAGGTTCCTCTTCCGAATGAAATTCAATGGGATCTAGAGAGACCATGTCTTCATCCATAGGAGCCCAAGTACCCGGATCAATCGAAAGGTCGATTCTATCTGAACTACTCATTTGAAAATGATATCCACATTGTTCACAAATATTCATTTTTTCTTTCAAAAATTTCTTCTACCCGCATTGAACCGCCTGTATTTTTGAGTAACATCTAGATTATTAGAACCTTCTGTTCTAGTGAAATCACTACCATCTCTTATACTAGCACTTTCACTACAAATGTCACTCTCAATGCAACTAGTAATTTGATTATTCCAACTATATTGAGTATCATACATCGAACGATCATAGTTGGAATCATGACTCTTCGATATGTTCT
>CM039512.1:21861660-21864160 GCA_022432975.1 Begonia masoniana | reverse complement strand
GAAGTTCGTTCTGTTCCTCTGTGCATCTCTGTGATGGGTAAATCCCCATGAAAAAGGGGCAACTTTCGTGTAGTTTGTGATTGGATGTAACTGTTAAGATTTTCTCTCGGATAAATCTTTCTCTTAATAAATCTCTTCTTGTTCCTCAAATTTTTGAGAATGCTGCGTTGTATTATTGTAAGTTCTCTGTTCCGAACATTTCCTAAAAGTAGACGACAAGTTTTAAATCTTAATGCAGGCAAGGCATATCTCGGTGAATCAGTCTTTTTCGCCACATCGCGTATAACGGGAATCGAACCCCCTCTGCTGCAGGCGGGCGGGTGGAGAATGCTCAATCTACTTAGATCCAGCAACTTCTTAGGAGTAGGTTTTGCCCCTTTCAATTAGAAGAAGGTAAGCTTCCAAAGCTCCTTCCTTCAGCTGGTGCGAAATAGCGCAATACTTCTTCGTGAATCTCCGCTATTTGAATATGGAACATCATAACAACGAATAGGAATGAAACGGCTATAGCGCCTATATGAACTACTGGGAAGATCATAGCGGAGAAGTCGAGACCTAACAAAAGAAGTAAACCTGAAGTGTTGCGAAAGACTGGGATGGGAAACAAAACGGAATGTACCGGATTTTGAGCACGTGTAACCATCAAACCAGAGACCAAAGCAGGGCTCGACAAAACAGAAAGTATCATGGTACGTCGTCCTTCCCTGAAATGGAACTTTCATGCTAGTTCTTGCTCCAGCATGAAAGTCGATCTATTACGACCAGCGCGGTTGTTCATATTTCATTTTCTTCTTCTCTTAGAAAGCACTCGCTGAGTTATTTACGGAATATCAAATCTCTCTCGACGCCGATCTTTATATGTTTTGGCCACGCCCCATTTCTATTCAAGTTCCGCTACGAAGAGGAAGGTTTAGATCTTTCAATCTTATGTCGTGAGGTATGTGACCTATGTTAGGTCCATAAGATACCACAGCTTTGAGTGTTCTATGATTGACCTCCGAATAATGATTAGGTAGTTCGATCCGTGCTTCTCCTGGTATCGTATATAAGATCACTCCTAAATGCTGCCGTGATCTTTCCCTCTTCTGAAAGCCAGTGGTGATCTCACTTTCGAAGGAGAGTCTCGCCCTTCTCTAATAGGGGCGGTGTACACGTAGCTCCATAACGGAGCTAGTCACTGGCTACAGGTTTCTTTCCTACCGGACCGGAGGCAGCCGAGAATGTTATGTCAAAAAAAAGGACCAACGATGATGAGGAGAAGAAGGAGTAAGAGTAGGAGCTAATTCAGACGGAATCGAATGATTACGATAGACATGAGACAAAGCCAAGAGGGGAGAGCACTTAGACAATTCACTTGAGTACAGGGAAGTCCGCTGGTAGGAATTCCTCAGGGCGTATTACTCTTTTTCACCGAGGGGGGTGGATCGAAGCGATTGCAGCGAAGAATTGATCTGAAACGAAGCACTTCGTCTATGGGCATTGTAGAAAAAAGAGAATATGATCCTATCGTTCTTCTCGGATCGCTTTTTTTTTTTTTTTTTTTTTTTTTTTTTTTTTTTTTTTTTTTTTTTTTTTTTTTTTTTTTTTTTTTTTTTTTTTTTTTTTTTTTTTTTTTTTTTTTTTTTTTTTTTTTTTTTTTTTTTTTTTTTTTTTTTTTTTTTTTTTTTTTTTTTTTTTTTTTTTTTTTTTTTTTTTTTTTTTTTTTTTTTTTTTTTTTTTTTTTTTTTTTTTTTTTTTTTTTTTTTTTTTTTTTTTTTTTTTTTTTTTTTTTTTTTTTTTTTTTTTTTTTTTTTTTTTTTTTTTTTTTTTTTTTTTTTTTTTTTTTTTTTTTTTTTTTTTTTTTTTTTTTTTTTTTTTTTTTTTTTTTTTTTTTTTTTTTTTTTTTTTTTTTTTTTTTTTTTTTTTTTTTTTTTTTTTTTTTTTTTTTTTTTTTTTTTTTTTTTTTTTTTTTTTTTTTTTTTTTTTTTTTTTTTTTTTTTTTTTTTTTTTTTTTTTTTTTTTTTTTTTTTTTTTTTTTTTTTTTTTTTTTTTTTTTTTTTTTTTTTTTTTTTTTTTTTTTTTTTTTTTTTTTTTTTTTTTTTTTTTTTTTTTTTTTTTTTTTTTTTTTTTTTTTTTTTTTTTTTTTTTTTTTTTTTTTTTTTTTTTTTTTTTTTTTTTTTTTTTTTTTTTTTTTTTTTTTTTTTTTTTTTTTTTTTTTTTTTTTTTTTTTTTTTTTTTTTTTTTTTTTTTTTTTTTTTTTTTTTTTTTTTTTTTTTTTTTTTTTTTTTTTTTTTTTTTTTTTTTTTTTTTTTTTTTTTTTTTTTTTTTTTTTTTTTTTTTTTTTTTTTTTTTTTTTTTTTTTTTTTTTTTTTTTTTTTTTTTTTTTTTTTTTTTTTTTTTTTTTTTTTTTTTTTTTTTTTTTTTTTTTTTTTTTTTTTTTTTTTTTTTTTTTTTTTTTTTTTTTTTTTTTTTTTTTTTTTTTTTTTTTTTTTTTTTTTTTTTTTTTTTTTTTTTTTTTTTT
>CM039512.1:21837763-21861560 GCA_022432975.1 Begonia masoniana | reverse complement strand
AAAAAAAAAAATAAAAACTCTTCGTTCCTCAAATTATTTTGAGAAATGATGAGTTGTATTATTGTAAGTTCTCTGTTCTGAACATTTCTTAAAAGTAGACGACAATTTTTAAATCTTAATGCAGGCAAGGCATATCTCGGTGAATCGGTCTTTTTCGCCACATCGCACTATAACGGGAATCAAACCCCCTCTGCTACAGGCGGGTGGGTGGAGAATGCTCAATCTACTTAGATCCAGCAACTTCTTAGGAGTAGGTTTTTCCCCTTTCAATTAGAAGAAGGTAAGCTTCCAAAGCCCCTTCCTTCAGCTGGTGCGCAGGAGCGCACTTACCTTCCTTTTCCCTTGACTATACAAGGAGGGGTCTAATAAATAGAGATCTCCCGCCTGTAGTCTTTTCTTCCTATCACTTCACTTCGTTCGAGAGATCTGATTTCATCAGACCTCACCAGGCCGGGCGAAGGGGAAGGAAGGGAAGGGTAATCCGTGAACATCAACGGGAGAGGCGGATCTCCCCTCCCTCTCCCTCTTCCCCACGTCTATTTGTTCTCTCAGCCTCGAAGAGATGCGGAACTCTTTTCGATTTTGAAGATTATTAGATAAGGCCATGATACATTCCAGAATATTGTCAAAAAATAGACTCTTTTCGTCCCCTTTTCAATGCCTGCCTGAAGACTTATGTGTATGTTTTGGATTGGAATAGGGATGCTCGCCTTTTGTAACAAGTAGACCCACGATACAGACTAATAGATATTCATAGTGGGCCAATCCCCCATTACTAATAGCATATAGCATAGGGCAGCTTCTCGCTTTTCATGCATGTGTCTCACCCTCTGCTTATGTATGTGAGTTTGACCCGCCTTTAACTCTGTTTGCCCATTTTTCATTCCAGCTCCCTGTTTTACGACCTTACTCGCCGACCATGGGGGGGGGGGGCCTTAGCTCATGCATCGGTTTACCGAAATAACCTATGCTATCACACACTTCCTTCTATTCAATCAACAAAAGGCGATAAGACCTTAAACAGGCCCTAAGAGGGGGCTCTCTTCTTTATATATTACATAAGTCCTAAACTAAAGTAGGTAACCTCAAAAGGCGAACTCAGCAACTTCTTAGGAGTAGGTTTTGCCCCTTCCAATTCTATTAGTCGAGCGCTAACGCACAACGGCTTTCGCGCAACTCAATCTGTAATACCCGAAGGTACGGAATCCTATTTATTTAATTATTTAATATATTTAAATTGGCATTTTCGTAAATGTGTCAAACTAGGTCCGTTTTTACAAAAAGGGGGCATCATTAGAATCCTAACGAGTAATAGGAATTTTAAGGAAATTATGGGAATTTTCGGAATAGTAATGCTATATTCCGAATATTTATGTTTCTCGTAAAACGGATGGGGTTTTAATAAAAATAGCAAACGAAGTCCAAATTGCGAACGGATAGTTTTGTTAATTCCCAAATATTAAGTTGGACTTATTGGCGAAATACGGAAATTTGGGAAAGTCGAATGGCTGGACGATTAACAAACCGAATGACGAAAAGTATATAAAAACTATAGAAGGGCATTTTAGTAATTTGACAAATAAATTTTATAAAATCACTTAAACCTATTTTCATTTCACTTCTTCTTCATTTTGATTTCCAGAGAACGACTTTCTCTGTTTTCCTCCCTGGCCGCGCGAGGGTTTCTCCAATCCGTTGGCTTCCGACTCTGATTTCTCCTCCGTTCGTCCCGATTTCTTCGTGGTTTCTCCTCCATTCGACATTCTCGGTAAGTCTCTATAGTTTTAGAGCGTTGAAATTCGAGTTTCGTAAAGTTTTAAACGTTTAGGTTCGATTAGGTTTTCGATAAAAACTGAGATTTAGAGCTTGTAATCGATAGGTCGTCGATGATTTAGTATATATTGAACGTATTGGGCGTATTTGGACGAATCTAATCGATTTAGGAAAAATGTTAGAATTTACGAAATTTCGAGATTTTAGGATAAACTCGTAAATTGAGAAATTAGGTGCCGAGTGTAAATTTCTCGATAATCTAGTGCAACGAATCGAATTAGAGCTTTAAGAAATCTCTTAGTTAAGGTTTTGACAATTTGAACGTTTAGAAGTTTAAATTCGTTTTAACGATAAACGTTCTAAATTTCTTAGGTAAACAGTGCTCGTGGGCGAAGCTTGGATTGCAGCGTGCACGAGGTAAGTTCTCGTGATTCCTTTCCGGCCGATTGGCCTACACCGTGCTTCGAAGTCGTTTTCGAGGATTTTGATGACGCGTTAGTTTATATTACTTTGGTTGGGTAGTTAGGTTTAATTGTTTTGTAGGTTAGGTTTCCTTTTACAGTCTTGATGGTACGTATGCTGAGGATTTAAATTATGTTATGAACTGTTCATGCATCACGTGTTTTTAAAAGAAAAGCATGAAAATGAATTTCCGCACGATGTTTTTAACTTGGCGATGTGGCCTGGAGAGGGGCATGACCTACTATGGAGGCCGATTACGGGCTGGTCACAGTACCACATCTATTATGTACTCACAATGTGGCCTGGAGAGGGGCGGGACCTACTGTGGAGGCCGACTACGGGCTGGTCACAGTACCACATTTATTATGCACTCATACGATGGTCATGCGAGGTGGGGCTCAGGCACGGCTGTAGGTGTTGTAAGCGTGTACCCCCCTCTTCTAACTGGAAAGAGTAGTCCGCCCGCTGGATGTGCTCTCTCTAGTTAGGAGGATTAGATCTCGGTGATCCCTAATGAATAAGTAAAGAAAATGCTACATGATTTCTGAACTCACACGCATAGCATAGCATGTAGTTGCATTTACTAGAGCTTACTGAGATTTTTATCTCATAGTGTGTTATGTATGGTGTAGGTGACTTAGACATCGAGGTACCAGGTGAGGACGATGTCCCTCCACCTGAGGCATGAGTCCAGTTGATCGAGGGTGGCTGCGGTAGTGTGCTGGCGCAGTCGAGGCTTCACCGACCCGTGGGGAGTATGTATAGATTTTGAGGGTCTTTTTGGGGTATTTTGGGGATAATTGATAGAATATGTATAGGATGTTTATCGTTTTGAAATTCTGGAACTGTTTGGGTTTAATTGTATTTAACGTTATATAGATATGTTTTGATTTAACTGTATTTAAACGTTATGAAAATATTTTGAAATGTTTTAGGTTGTTACGGATTAGTTCGAGTTTTAGATATATCCACGCAGTTGGATTTCGCAAAGTCCGCTGTGAATTGGCGGGATTTAGATTATGTTTTAATCGGTTGAGTGCAGGTTATAAGTTATTATGATTAGTTATTGTGATGATTGGTGTAAATGTTATGGAGTTAGAGATTAGATGAAATGCATGTTGCTCTCTGGAATTCAAGATTCCAGAGAGCATAAGTGTGAAGTGAAAGACGCGAGAGAAAGAAGAAGGAAAGGCGTTGGAGGCCTGGTGGTGCGGCGACCGCGCGCTGCAACATGCAGCGATCGGGCGCTGCATGCTGCAGCGCTTGCAGCGACCGAGCGCTGCAACATGCAGCGATCGGGCGCTGCATGCTGCAGCGCTTGCAGCGACCGAGCGCTGCAACATGCAGCGATCGGGCGCTGCATGCTGCAGCGCACTCGGCGACCAGGCGCTGCAAATGGCAGCGCCCGGTCGCTGCTGCTTTTGAGGGCAGAATTCCGATTCTGCCCTCCCTCTTTTCTAATTGATTTTTAAGGTTTTAATTAATGTTTTAAGTTGTAATTAATTATTAAATGTTTTGTTTTAAACGCTTTCAAAGTTCAAATTCAATTCCGATTTCGATTCTGGTTTCGATTTCGGTTTCGGTTCCGCCTAGAGTTTAACTAAAGATATTAGGATAAAAAAAAAAATAAAATAATACAGGAAATACGGGTACAGTATTAGGGTCGTTACATTTATGGTATCAGAGCCCCCGGGTTTTAAAATCGGTTCTGTAGACTGCTCGACTGCACAGCCACTACGCGGACATTCTTCATCAACTGTAAGTATGCTTATAGCTTTGTTTGATTTCAGTTTTCTTAGTATTATTTGCTTTTAAATTTTATAGGAGTGATATAAACATGGTGCGTCAAAGAAAGGACCGAGATGACCGAGATGACACTATTGATACACTTAAGGACTTTATCGCCCAGCAGTCTCAGCATATGGAGAGACAGTCTCAGCAGATGGAGAGACAGTCACAGCAGTTGGGCACTATGATTGACCGAGAGGGCGTTAGAGCTCGGGATGCAGCCATTCCGGGTAACCGGGGGATGGAGAGTTTCCAGAAGCTCCAGCCTCCTATATTCAACGGACAGTCTACGGATCCCTCTTCAGCCGAGGAGTGGATTCGCACTATGGAGGATATGCTAGCCTATGCGAGTATTGTGGATGGGCAGAAGGTTGCATTGGCGACTTATCATTTGGCCTTGGATGCTCGATTTTGGTGGGATACCATCAAGTCTGGCACCGATGTGACTGTTATGGGCTGGGAGAGATTCAGAGAGCTGTTCTACGATAAGTACTTTAGCCATACTGTTCGCGAGGCGAAGATGGTGGAGTTTATGCAGTTACGACAGACTGTTACTATTGCCGAGTATGTCAGGAGATTTGAGGCGCTGTCTCGGTTTGCTCCACGACAGGTCAGCGTCAACGAGGATAAGGTACGAAGATTTTTACAGGGACTTAGCCAGGAGTTCCGGATGCACCTTACGGTATCAGGAGTACGTAACGTACCCTATGACGATCTAGTGGCTAGAGCGCTTGATATTGAGGCAGTTGGCCAGAGTTCTATTAGACCGAGGGAGCCATCCAAGGGCTTCTTCAGAGAGATCCGACCTCAGTCATTGAGTCGAGGTTGGCAGCCGAGAGCACAGCCCCAGCAGCAGCCGAGGGGTGTGAAGAGACCTCTTGAGGGAGGTAGAGACAGAGGAAAGGGGAAGCAAGTACAGGGTGCTTCTCAGTTACCAGTTTGTCCTAAGTGTCAGAGGGAGCACACTGGCGAGTGTAGATATGGCTTGGGTGTATGCTACCGATGTGGTGATCCAGGCCATTTTATTAAAGACTGCCCGAAGCCCGGCAGAGATCAGTCGGGTAGTGATCAGAGGAAAGTTATGCCCAGGATCTTCGCTTTTATCGAGCCTGGAGATGTTGATAACGAGGATCAGCCTGTCGTGATTGCAGGTACTATATTGGTTACTGGTGTTCCTGTATTTTCTTTATTAGACACGGGGGCTACACATTCTTTTATTTCCACCGCTTGTGTGTCGAGATTGAGGCTTGCGCCTGAGTTAGCAGAGTGCGAGTATAGCGTTATGCTACCTTCAGGAGAGCGTATGCAGTCAGGCCGTGTAGTCCAGGGCAGCATTATCTCGATTGGGGACCGTACTCTTTATGCTCGCCTTATTGTTATGGGCATCGAGCATTATGATCTTATTCTAGGGATGGATTGGCTATCGCAGCACTTCGCTACCATCGACTGTCGATCCGGGATTGTCACTTTTCGACCTCCGGGTAAATCTGAGTTTTCTTATCAGGCGATGAGCAGATTGGGTAGCTCGCCTATCTCTTATTCCATGATGGTCAACGAGCAGTTCAAAGGTGCGTGCTCTATTTATTTGGCCTCTGTCTTTGATTGTTAGTTGCTCAGCGGATTGAAGCCGAGCGATATTCCTATTGTCAGAGAGTTCTCTGGGATATTTCTTGATGATCTTCCCGGGTTACCCCAAGACCGGGAGATCGAGTTCACTATTGATGTCTATCCTAACTCTGCGCCGAGGTTCAAGAATCCGTATCGGTTAGCACCAGCTGAGTTGAGAGAGCTGAGGACTCAGCTTGATGAGCTGTTAGAGAAGGGGTTTATTCGACCCAGTGTTTCACCCTGGGGTGCTCCTGTTTTATTCGTCAAGAAGAAAGATGGGACCCTCAGGATGTGCATTGATTACAGGGAGCTGAATAAGCTCACGGTGAAGAACAAGTATCCACTGCCCCGGATTGACGACTTATTTGATCAGCTACAGGGTGCCCGAGTATTTTCCAGGATTGATCTACGCTCAGGTTATTATCAGCTGAAGGTCCGGAGGGATGACATACCGAAGACGGCGTTCCGAACGAGGTATGGGCATTATGAGTTCCTTGTTATGTCTTTTGGACTCACTAATGCTCCTGCAGCGTTCATGGATCTGATGAACCGTGTCTTCAGAGAGTACTTGGACAAGTTTGTAGTGGTGTTTATTGATGATATCCTGATTTACTCTAAGTCTAAGGAAGAGCACGAGGAGCATCTGAGGATTGTTCTGAGGATTTTATGCGACCACCAGCTATATCCTAAGTTTTCAAAGTGCGAGTTCTGGCTTGACAGAGTAAGCTTCCTTGGCCATATCATATCACAGGACGGAGTTTCTGTGGATCCGAGCAAAGTCCAGGCGGTCAGAGATTGGCCACAGCCGAAGAACGTACGTGAGGTGCGTGGATTTCTCGGATTGGCTGGTTATTACCGGAAGTTTATTCAGGGATTCTCGAAGATTGCACTTCCCTTATCACGCTTAACTCGGAAGAGTGAGAGGTTTATTTGGTCGTCTGCTTGCGATGACAGTTTTGCAGAGTTAAAGCAGAGATTGACCACCGCTCCAGTTCTGGTGCTACCGGTTGAGGGTGTCAGGTTCAGTATTTACTGCGATGCATCTGGAGTCGGACTCGGTTGTGTGTTGATGCAGGAGGGGAAAGTCATTTCTTATGCTTCTCGGCAGCTGAAGCCGTATGAGCAGAACTACCCTATGCATGACCTCGAGTTAGCAGCTGTGGTCTTCGCACTGAAGATATGGAGACATTATCTATATGGGCAGCAGTGCGAGATATTCTCCGACCACAAGAGCTTGAAGTACTTATTTACGCAGAAGGAACTGAATATGCGGCAACGCAGGTGGCTTGAGTTCGTCAAGGACTATGATTTTGATATCAAGTACCACCCAGGGAAAGCAAACAAGGTAGCTGATGCCTTGAGTAGAGTGCCTTCTGCGATTCAGCCTTCACTTGCAGCTATGTCAGTTACGCTGCGATCTGAGATTCAGAGGTTCGACGTAGAGATTGTGGCTGAGTTATCCAGTATGCTCGCCAATATTTCTATCAGACCGACTATTCTGGATCGTATACGTGAGGCTCAGCAGAGCGATTCAGAGTGTATGGAGCTTCGATCTAGTATGACCTTGGGAGACTCGTCGGATTTTCATTTATCAGAGGATGGCATTCTGAGATTTAGGCACAGGTGGTACGTGCCTAACGACGAGGGTTTGAAGCAGGAGATTTTGACTGAGGCACATTCTTCTGCATATTCTGTGCACCCGGGAAGTACTAAGATGTACCGGGATTTGAAACAGCACTTCTGGTGGCCGGGCATGAAAAGAGAGGTTGCCAGGTACGTTGAGACTTGCTTAGTATGTCAGCAGGTTAAGGCCGAACATCAGAGACCGGCCGGAACATTATTACCACTGCCGATTCCGGAGTGGAAGTGGGAGCAGATATCTATGGATTTTATTGTGGGGCTCCCGAGGACTGCGAGAGGCCATGACGGCATTTGGGTTATTGTGGACCGATTGACAAAGTCGGCCCACTTCTTATCTGTGAGGATGACATCGTCTATGGATCAGCTCGCAGAGCTCTATGTACAGGAGATTGTCAGACTTCACGGCGTGCCAGTTTCTATTGTCTCCGACAGAGATCCGAGATTCACGTCAAAGTTCTGGAAGAGTTTACACAGAGCTATGGGGACTCAGCTTAATTTCAGCACAGCGTTCCACCCTCAGACTGACGGTCAGACAGAGAGGACGAACCAGATTCTTGAGGATATGCTCAGAGCGTGTGTGCTGGAGTTTCAGGGCTCGTGGAGCCGATATTTACCTCTAGTGGAGTTCTCGTACAACAACAGCTTCCAGGCTACCATTGGCATGGCACCGTATGAGGCTTTGTATGGTCGGAAATGTAGGTCTCCGTTATATTGGGACGAGGTTGGCGAGGCCAGCATCGTAGGTCCTGAGATTCTACAGCAGACGGCAGAGAAGATTGCCATTATCCGACAGCGCATTGAGGTAGCTCAGAGCAGACAGAAGAGCTATGCTGATACTAGACGGAGAGAGCTAGAGTTCGAGGAAGGTGATGAGGTGTACCTCAAAGTTTCTCCGTTCAAGGGCATTGCGAGATTTGGAAGGAGGGGTAAGCTAAACCCTCGTTATGTGGGGCCCTTTCCTATTCTGAAGAGGGTCGGGAAGCTGGCGTATAGATTGCAGCTTCCAGCTTCTATGGTGGGTATTCACGACGTATTCCACGTATCTATGCTTCGAAAGTGCTCGCGCGATCCGTCGCATGTTGTAGAGGCTACAGATATCGAGGTACGGCCTACTTTGAGCTATGAGGAGAGGCCGGTTCGTATATTAGAGACTTCCATCAAGGTACTACGTAACAGAGAAATTCCGCTAGTTAAAGTCCTATGGCGGAATCACGAGGTGGAAGAGGCTACTTGGGAGAGACAGCACGACATGATGATCAAGTATCCCGAATTATTCGAGTAGCCAATTTTGTGGGCAAAATTCCGAATAAGGAGGGTGGATTGTAATACCCGAAGGTACGGAATCCTATTTATTTAATTATTTAATATATTTAAATTGACATTTTCGTAAATGTGTCAAACTAGGTCCGTTTTTACAAAAAGGGGGCATCATTAGAATCCTAACGAGTAATAGGAATTTTAAGGAAATTATGGGAATTTTCGGAATAGTAATGCTATATTCCGAATATTTATGTTTCTCGTAAAACGGATGGGGTTTTAATAAAAATAGCAAACGAAGTCCAAATTGCGAACGGATAGTTTTGTTAATTCCCAAATATTAAGTTGGACTTATTGGCGAAATACAGAAATTTGGGAAAGTCGAATGGCTGGACGATTAACAAACCGAATGACGAAAAGTATATAAAAACTATAGAAGGGCATTTTAGTAATTTGACAAATAAATTTTATAAAATCACTTAAACCTATTTTCATTTCACTTCTTCTTCATTTTGATTTCCAGAGAACGACTTTCTCTGTTTTCCTCCCTGGCCGCGCGAGGGTTTCTCCAATCCGTTGGCTTCCGACTCCGATTTCTCCTCCGTTCGTCCCGATTTCTTCGTGGTTTCTCCTCCATTCGACATTCTCGGTAAGTCTCTATAGTTTTAGAGCGTTGAAATTCAAGTTTCGTAAAGTTTTAAACGTTTAGGTTCGATTAGGTTTTCGATAAAAACTGAGATTTAGAGCTTGTAATCGATAGGTCGTCGATGATTTAGTATATATTGAACGTATTGGGCGTATTTGGACGAATCTAATCGATTTAGGAAAAATGTTAGAATTTACGAAATTTCGAGATTTTAGGATAAACTCGTAAATTGAGAAATTAGGTGCCGAGTGTAAATTTCTCAATAATCTAGTGCAACGAATCGAATTAGAGCTTTAAGAAATCTCTTAGTTAAGGTTTTGACAATTTGAACGTTTAGAAGTTTAAATTCGTTTTAACGATAAACGTTCTAAATTTCTTAGGTAAACAGTGCTCGTGGGCGAAGCTTGGATTGTAGCGTGCACGAGGTAAGTTCTCGTGATTCCTTTCCGGCCGATTGGCCTACACCGTGCTTCGAAGTCGTTTTCGAGGATTTTGATGACGCGTTAGTTTATATTACTTTGGTTGGGTAGTTAGGTTTAATTGTTTTGTAGGTTAGGTTTCCTTTTACAGTCTTGATGGTACGTATGCTGAGGATTTAAATTATGTTATGAACTGTTCATGCATCACGTGTTTTTAAAAGAAAAGCATGAAAATGAATTTCCGCACGATGTTTTTAACTTGGCGATGTGGCCTGGAGAGGGGCATGACCTACTGTGGAGGCCGATTACGGGCTGGTCACAGTACCACATCTATTATGTACTCACAATGTGGCCTGGAGAGGGGCGGGACCTACTGTGGAGGCCGACTACGGGCTGGTCACAGTACCACATTTATTATGCACTCATACGATGGTCATGCGAGGTGGGGCTCAGGCACGGCTGTACGTGTTGTAAGCGTGTACCCCCCTCTTCTAACTGGAAAGAGTAGTCCGCCCGCTGGATGTGCTCTCTCTAGTTAGGAGGATTAGATCTCGGTGATCCCTAATGAATAAGTAAAGAAAATGCTACATGATTTCTGAACTCACACGCATAGCATAGCATGTAGTTGCATTTACTAGAGCTTACTGAGATTTTTATCTCATAGTGTGTTATGTATGGTGTAGGTGACTTAGACATCGAGGTACCAGGTGAGGACGATGTCCCTCCACCTGAGGCATGAGTCCAGTTGATCGAGGGTGGCTGCGGTAGTGTGCTGGCGCAGTCGAGGCTTCACCGACCCGTGGGGAGTATGTATAGATTTTGAGGGTCTTTTTGGGGTATTTTGGGGATAATTGATAGAATATGTATAGGATGTTTATCGTTTTGAAATTCTGGAACTGTTTGGGTTTAATTGTATTTAACGTTATATAGATATGTTTTGATTTAACTGTATTTAAACGTTATGAAAATATTTTGAAATGTTTTAGGTTGTTACGGATTAGTTCGAGTTTTAGATATATCCACGCAGTTGGATTTCGCAAAGTCCGCTGTGAATTGGCGGGATTTAGATTATGTTTTAATCGGTTGAGTGCAGGTTATAAGTTATTATGATTAGTTATTGTGATGATTGGTGTAAATGTTATGGAGTTAGAGATTAGATGAAATGCATGTTGCTCTCTGGAATTCAAGATTCCAGAGAGCATAAGTGTGAAGTGAAAGACGCGAGAGAAAGAAGAAGGAAAGGCGTTGGAGGCCTGGTGGTGCGGCGACCGCGCGCTGCAACATGCAGCGATCGGGCGCTGCATGCTGCAGCGCTTGCAGCGACCGAGCGCTGCAACATGCAGCGATCGGGCGCTGCATGCTGCAGCGCACTCGGCGACCAGGCGCTGCAAATGGCAGCGCCCGGTCGCTGCTGCTTTTGAGGGCAGAATTCCGATTCTGCCCTCCCTCTTTTCTAATTGATTTTTAAGGTTTTAATTAATGTTTTAAGTTGTAATTAATTATTAAATGTTTTGTTTTAAACGCTTTCAAAGTTCAAATTCAATTCCGATTTCGATTCTGGTTTCGATTTCGGTTTAGGTTCCGCCTAGAGTTTAACTAAAGATATTAGGATAAAAAATAAAATAAAATAATACGGGAAATACGGGTACAGTATTAGGGTCGTTACACAATCCCTTGCTTTGTTTTTCGTTTTATAGTCATGGGCCCTTTCTCTATTATATTAGCCCGAGGGGCACTCACCTTTTTTGGCTGTCTTTGCTCCACTAGCGTTGATTGGTGCATGAGAGTACCAAGGTGCTTCTCCTGGTATCGTATATAAGATCACTCCTAAATGCTACCGTGATCTTTCCCTCTTCTGAAAGCCAATGGTGATCTCACTTTCAAATGAGAGTCTTGCCCTTCTCTAATAGGGGGCGATGTACACGTAGCTCGATAACGGAGCTAGTCACTGGCTACAGGTTTCTTTCCTACCGGACCGGAGGCAGCTGAGAATGTTATGTCAAAAAAAAGGACCAACGATGATGAAGAAGAAGAAGGAGTAAGAGTAGGAGCTAATTCAGACGGAATTGATTGATTACGAGATAGACAATGAGACAAAGCCAAGAGGGGAGAGCATTTAGAAAATTCACTTTTAGTACAGAGAAGTCCGCTGGTAGGAATTCCTCAGGGCGTATTACTCTTTTTCATCGAGGGGGTGGATCGAAGCGATTGCAGCGAAGAATTGATCTGAAACGAAGCACTTCGTCTATGGACATTGTAGAAAAAAGAGAATATGATCCTAATCGTTCTTCTTGGATCACTTCAGTACGATGGATCGCAAGGGTCCGCCAGAGGAAATGCAAGACGATAGAGGAGTTCACTCTGCCACGTAATATCCTTGAACCTACCACGACCATTATCTGCAACCTTTTTTCGTTCCCCGAGAAGGTTGATCAAAGAAAGGTAGCTTGCTTCTCTCCTGGACTGATGGCGGCTTATGTAGTGGTCGGCCTTCCTACCAGGATGCCTCCTTGGTCGAAGAGCCCCTATACTAGTAAGGACGCAGGAAGCAAAAAAACGGACGCGAAGGACGTTTTTTTCTCTGCCTTCTCCTCTCCAAAGGCCAAGGGAGAGACTGCATCATCCCTTTCCTTCGGTAGCTCTTTTTTGAGTTTCCCGAGGATAGCGGTAGCTGGGGCAAAGCCCGCTTTCTTCGCTCCGCGAATGAGAGAGAAACTCAGAGGAAAAAAGACGTTCTCTCTTTGCGAGATCCGAAAGTGGAGAACGCATAGCATTCTCTGGGCACATAGGATGAAAGGTAAAGCTGCGCTTTCTTGGCAGAGTTTTAGGCGGCAAGAGACTGACGGGCTTGTTGGAGGTGCTGAGCATAACGAATCGAAACAAGAGACGGATCCAGGTAGCTTGCCTGCCAAGCCGATAGGCGAAGGGCCGAAGGATGGAGCGTGCAAAGTCAATCGTGCACCTGTCGTGTGACCCGTTGGTCCTAAGCAATGTCTTGCGCGAAGCGACCCACCTAGAAACAGCTCTCCTTTATGTTAGGGGGCACTCAAATGAACTTCGATCGGATGCGGGTATCCAATCCCGTCGCTGAGATGTGACGCGGATTCCTGGGCGTTGACGAATGGCCGGCCACCTTTTACGTTAGAAGAGCAAAAGGCCCGGGGCATAACAGGATGAACCAATGTGAATGAGTGTAAGCTTCGTTACCCGAACACGATTGGTGCTGACCACACTAGGTGCTACCGTGGTAGCAAGAGAGGCCAGGCGGTGACAATTGAGAGGTTGTCACTGAGCATTCCTAGTCACACGGGAGGAGAGGTCAAATGGCAAGGCCATACGCCCGTTTGGCTCCTCGCGGAGTATAGCTCACATCCAAACATCTGATTGGGGAACGGGGCAACGCCCATGAAGCTCCGGCGGAAAGGGAAGGCCTGCCAGGCCGTATGCCCATGGGTGCAGGATTCTTCGAAAAAGCGCGGGCTGACTCGGAGACCTGGGACCTTGGCTTAGCAACGAATGAAGGGAAGCTCTTCGAGCTTTCTCCGCCAGCGTGGTTGGCCTTATAAAGCTCGCTAAGCTTCCCTTTTTTAAATGAAGTGGAAAGTCTGAATTTAGTAGTCGGCATTCTAGAAGCGACTTGTCGAGTCTACGAAGCTTTGCTTCTTGTAGTCGGCCCCTAATGCATGCCTCCCTTCAGTTGCTTGCCTCCTTCCAGCTCAGAATGCCTAATGCCTTTTATATTATCTACTTCTAGTATTATATTATCTACTTCTAGAAGGTAGATAATATAAAAGAAGCGCGACCCGAAGGGTCTCGCTTCTGGCGCAGGGGGCCAAGCATTCTGCCAGACGTCCCGGCCTGGGAGTCCCGTTCGCCTTTGGTACTTCAGTAGATCTTCAAAAAAAAAAGCGCAACTCCTTAACTACAACTACATTACGCAAGCTCCACAAATACTTATACCTACCTATAGAGTGAAAAAAAAAGTACGTTAAGGTTACGGCCGTCTAAAAAGGGAAAGGGGTACGGAGTCACGTCAACTGTGTAGGTAGGCTATAAGGAACGAACGGAGTCTTAAACTATGGACCGAGACTACACTAAGGAACAAGGAAGCTTGATTGAGCAAAGAAGTCAAGGAACGAAGCAGCTTCTCTAATAATAGCCTCAGGAAGGTTTTTTGAAAAAGTCTTTTTTTTTTAGTGAATACATTCTTTTTTCTTTCTATTTAGAGGGAGGGGGCTTCCAGTTCTTAGGAAGAGCCGTACGAGGCAGCTCACGTACGGTTCGGGAGCCGAGCCCCAGCACAGGGGCTTAGGTCAACACTTATATAATAGCCAGTCATCAATTGGAAGCGGGCAAGATGATGATGAATTATGATTGGTCCAAACCTTCGACCAGCGACTTATTGCGACCCGCCCGGACTGGCCATACATACTAAGACCTTATTCACACAGCGAATAAAGGCCGAGTGGAAGGGCTTCTCTTATAACTGCAGCTGGCTGCTTCTTGGCCACGCCCCCCTATAGATACAAGATACTTGATCTCAATTCTCAAATAGGAAATTGCATACCATTATACGATATACGTATAGGAACATGGGTACATGATATTGAATGTCATCCAAGGGGGAATTTCTCGTTAAGGGAAATCCTTTGATTGCGTATTGAATATAGATGCATGTCTTTCTTGTTCCACTAGCTAGGACCAATTTCTCACATGTCTGTTTCGTTATTACAACCTTCTTTTTTGATGTCAAAGACCAGAAGCTATGCGCAAATTCTCATTGGATCTCGGTTGTTCTTAACAGCGATGGCTATTCATTTCAGTCTTTGGGTAGCACCACTAGATCTTCAACAAGGTGGAAATTCTCGTATTCTGTATGTACATGTTCCTGCGGCTCGGATGAGTATTCTTGTTTATATCGCTACGGCTATAAACACTTTCTTGTTCCTATTAACAAAACATCCCCTTTTTCTTCGCTCTTCCGGAACCGGTACAGAAATAGGTGCTTTTTTTACCTTGTTTACTTTAGTTACTGGGGGGTTTCGGGGAAGACCTATGTGGGGCACCTTTTGGGTGTGGGATGCTCGTTTAACCTCTGTATTCATCTCGTTCCTTATTTACCTGGGTGCACTGCGTTTTCAAAAGCTTCCTGCCGAACCGGCTTCTATTTCAATCCGTGCTGGACCGATCGATATACCAATAATAAAGTATTCAGTCAACTGGTGGAATACATCGCATCAACCTGGGAGCATTAGCGGATCTGGTACATCAATACATGTTCCTATGCCCATTCCAATCTTGTCTAACTTTGCTAACTTCCCCTTCTCAACCCGTATCTTGTTCGTTTTGGAAACACGTCTTCCTATTCCATCTTTTCCCGAATCTCTTTTAACGGAAGAAATAGAAGCTCGAGAAGGAATACCAAAACCTAGTTCACTCGCTGAGTCTCTTTGAATCCATGGCTGAATGGTTAAAGCGCCCAACCTATCCTAATAGAATCAAGCCTACCTAATATAATAGAATAAAGGGGCTAATTCGTAGGTTCGATTCCTGCTGGATGCACTTGGAATTTTTACATCTTTCTATTCCTTTTTTTGTTTTGCTTGCACCGGAGCCGGAGGAGAGATCCTTAATTACTGATATCGAGAAAGCAAGGACGTTATGAGCGTTCGCTAATGTCAGCCGGTCCTAAGGGTAAGGTGAAAGCCTAAAACCTAGTTTCGGAAGGCCCATTTGAATTTCCTAAACTGAAAAAAGCATACACATAAGCACCCGAGGATGCCGAATCATCAACTGAGGAGTCAGATTTTGATGTTTCATTCGAACCGGGTGAAGTTAGCATCAAAACCAACCCCCCCTACCCTAATCTTAAGAATCCGAAGCTTAAGCCAAATCTGAAGCAAGAATAGAGGGGAATAAATTCTTCCAGTAGCCAAGCCCCAATGTAATGTGGTAATGTGGGGTCTATAACCACAATAAGAATACCCGTGATCCGGGGCATTCAGCAGTTGAAGTTGATGATTTGTTTTCCAATTTTTCGCATACGCATATAATTCGTCTTTCTAATATAGGCTGTGTGAAAAGTCTTTTGAATCCTATCCACCTTAAGTTAAGCTATGGGGCCTGAGCCTGTTCCTAAAGCATAGGCTATAGTATATATAGTACCAAATCCAACGTATAAAGAAGCCGCCGAATCCGCACGAATGAATATAAAGAATCTTCAAAATATGAAAATGAATAGTACGTAAAGAAAGGGCTTTTTGATCCCCGATCTGAGTCTCGTCTTTCGAAGGGTCTCGTTCCGTTCATATGCCGCTCATTTGTAGCAGGGTTTTTTTATGTTTTAGAAAAGTTAAGTAAGCGCTTCATTACGCGTGATTCTAATTCTAGCATATGCTCAGCTGCTCCTACCAAGCACTAAAGGTAAAAGGATGCTTATCTGGATCAGCCTACTTCAAAGAGATTATATGAGTAACGTTCTTCCCCTTTCTTTTGTTGTATTTAGTGGGTCCCCCGCCCGCGCTTTTTCTTACCGGGAAACACGTCGCTAGCCTAAGGCAGACTTCGCTATCCTCCCGAAGCTGTCATTTTCCAATGTAATGGTTTTTGCCCACTCACAACTATGGGATGGGTACAAGGGTACTGACTATATTGGACTTTATTGAATGAAGTTTTGCTGTAGTTAGAGTGAGTCGATCTAGCCGCCCGGTTGAAGATCACATTACAAAATCCGAATGAGAATTTCATAATCAATCATAGAGGTGTGAAATGGCGTCTTTTCAGAAGTCAGATAGACCGTTGGAAGGTTAGTGCACATCATTTTTCTATTTAGCTCCGAAGGCAACCCTAATGAGGTAAGGCCCCTATCTCTAAAGGGCGGCGTTAGCAGCCATTGACGATGTATTGAAGACTAAGCGAGCCGGCCTAGAACGGAATGCTACTTCTTCGAAATCGCGAACACCTTACCTTTCTTCTTAGTCTGATTCGGACACTCCAGAACTCGTGTCATGGCTTTGGTGAAGATGTCCGCAGTCTGATCATGAGACGACCAAGCCCAAAACATTGATCTTTCGAGGTCTTCCTCTCCTTAGTTCTACGGAAGTTTCGGACAACCTGAGGTTTTTCAATTCCGTTTGAAAAATCTGTCTAAACCTATGGTATATTCCTTCCGACTATATCCTGCTTTTGATCGCTACGACCATGTCATCCGCATACCGAGCGTAGCCGATCTTTTCTTCTGCATAAAGGAAGAAATTTTGATATCTAATTGATGTAAATAAAAAAAAATGAGAACAGGGAAAAGCCTTGCTCCTTTTGTCTGGTTTGAATTGAATAGTCATTTCCTTTTTTGTCAAACTATAGTAGTAGCTAAACGAGTCACATTTTTCATCTTTCAGGCTCCAGTTTAGGCCAAAAAAGACGGGGTTTCGTGATGGAATCTCCCCCATTGCTAGTAGGTTGCTGGGTCTTGCGCAAAGCGCTCTACTTCTCTTCTATCTAGTGTAATATTGAGAACTTTCTCATAATGCTTTTACAGCTCCTTCTCATTCCTCTTCACCTTGTCCTTACTTCAACAAAGGAAGCGAGGCCACTAATTCTTTAGCTAAGTCGACTCGGCTTATCACCGCTTTTTCGTTTTTCTCTCCTGGCTGCTAGCACCAACTGGCCCAACCCTACCTCTTTCTTATCTCTTCCGATGCTAGGGCGCAGATATCAACCCAGCCATCTCCTTGTCCCAAACCCGCGCCCCTCTGTGCCTTTATCGCTCTCCTCAATAAGATTCCCGATCATTTGTCCCTTCTGCTGTTAGACCGGATGGAACACAAGGCCAACTCTTCCCACTTTCCCGTATTGATGAATTGATCGGGCTGCTCAAGCAGTTAAGTCAACTGAGGCGGGGTATTTTATGTGTATGGGCATTCCAGAATAGATTTCACCTATCCCCTTCATGTTTAGATGCTTCCACATCCTGCTCAGCCCCCACCCCAGCAGTAATGGTGCGACAATAGCACAGGCACTCCCAAAATAAGGGCTCGCTGCCCCCTGAACGATCAGGCTTTCGATAGTGGCATAAAGATCCGTGAGTTCCGTCGTCTTTGCCGTCAAAGAATTGACTACCCTGTCTATATTGGTAGCAGGAGGGAGTGGAAGCTGCGCATCGCGAAACAAAAAACTCCGTTTTTCCCCGATTTACCGATGCAATATATGGGAAGTCTTTTCGGGTGATGCATTGGGATTGAAGGTAAGTAATGATCTCTCCTAAGATGGCTTGAAACTAAGTACGTTCCATTTTTTTTTCTTCTATTAGATTCTATTTCTATTATATTATAGCTTGGATTTTTTGCTTGAAAGTCTAGCTTGCATCCGTCGCATGACCCGGTCTCCCCTCATTGGGACCTAACAAAATTCTGCCCCTCCAAGACTGGAATCAGGAAGAGCGGATCTTGATCTTGTCACTTATGAGTTGCACCTTTCCCAAACGTAAACCATATGGAGGAGTCGAGTAAGGCGCTATCTGATCTATTGTGGGATAGACCTAGGGTCTGTCACAATACCACACTAATATGAATCGATGTATGTTTATGGTCAAGCGAGGTGGGGCTCCGACATGGCTGTGCGTGTTGCAAGCATGTACCCCCTCCTCTAGTGGAAAGGGTTGTCCAACCGCAGGATGTGCCCTCCTATTTATGGGGTTGAGATCTCGATGACAACTTATGTAAAGATAAGAAAATGTTGCATGATTTACGAACTCATATGCACAGCATGCATTGCATTTACGCAGAGC
This sequence comes from Begonia masoniana, assembly GCA_022432975.1. Taxonomy (NCBI): domain Eukaryota; kingdom Viridiplantae; phylum Streptophyta; class Magnoliopsida; order Cucurbitales; family Begoniaceae; genus Begonia; species Begonia masoniana. The sequence goes on along the minus strand of CM039512.1, from coordinate 21,843,181 downwards.
TTGCTGAGATTTTTATCTCGTAGATTGTCTGTATGGTGTAGGTGATCTTGACTTAGGTGAGACGAGATCCCTCCACCCGAGGAGTGATGCAGTTGACGGAGGATGGCTCACGGGGTATGCTGGTGCAGTCGATGCTTAACCCGGCCCGTGGGGGGTGTATGTATGGTTTTGAGGGTTTTGGGGATATTTTGGGTAACGGTGGATTAAGATGGTTAATTGTATAGCTAAATACATTTTAGGTTGTTTGGATCTGGATAATGGATTGATTGATAGTTATAAAATGTTTTGTTAAAAATTGTCGTTTGATGAACTGCTAGATTATTGAATTTCGTAGGGTTTTGTTTAGTTTTTAAACCGAACCATGCAGTTTGTTTTTATGAAATCGGGTTATGTTTTAAATATGTTTTGAGTCGCTTATTGGGTGAGCGACGAAATGAGAAAAGAGGTGAGGTTTGAGCTATTGTATGTTATACGTTTACGGTGTGATTTGTGTTAAAGTTTAAGAGAAAGATGTGTGAGAAGTGTGTGCAGGTGAAGAGGAAAGAAAGAAGAAAAAAAAATAGGGGAGGTAGATCACTTGGCGAACAATCGCCAAGAGAGGCGATCGTGAACCAAGGGGATCGCCACGCTCTGGAAAAATTCCAGAGCATGTGGCGATCGATCGCCGACCCAAGGCGATCTTTCACCACAATGAGGGGCGATCATGATCGCCCCTCCCTTTTATATAGGGGGGCGTGGGTAAAGGAAAGATGAAGAAGCAATTGCTTGAGGAAGGTTTCGATTCTGGAATCCGCTTTGATCGGATCAGGATTTCAGTGCATTTCCCGCTCTTAGGTTTAGGATTTCTCTTGACTTCCTCTAGGAACTCAGTAACGTGGCCAGTAAGTCAGCAGGCATTGAGGCAGGCAGGCAGATATTAGAAACTAACTGCTTTAAGCCCTAAATGAGTAAGGGCTTCAATGGCTAGTTTTCCCGATTTGCACCCTAGAACATCAAAATAGGGGATTTCAAAGCCCCAGGAACAACCGAAACCTCATACGCGCCTGACAGCCAAGCCCGTGGAATGGTTGAAGGTAGCTCTCGCTCGCATGTGCCTTCCTCTAGTACTTCCTCAACCTGATCGTTCTGATTGAAGTCCGAACTAATTGGCAAGATATCATTGCTTCATCCGATCTTCTTCTTCTAGGAGCATCCGATCATAATTTCCTTCTATTTTTCTTTTCCTTTAGCAAACAAAATCATTGCTTAAATAACTTAGCGCATCTCAAACTTCGATTTCAGATTAGTCAACTATTCTCTCCTATGGGCCTTTAGAAATAGGCATAAATAAGAAGAAAGAAAAGATCCAGAATCAGAAGCGCCTTCAAGCAAGTCTACTGGAATCAAGGATTGAGTCGCTGGTTCACTCCTCCAATCAAGTGGTCAAGCCTGAAAGCCAATCCCTGAGAACCCAACCGATTTCAGAGCAGAGCCTAAAACCAGCAAAGCGAGCAAGTTTGGAAAGGAGGGACTCATTCCACCCGCCGCTTGGATTGCTGAAATCGCTCAATTGAAACCCCTCGCTTGAGTCTATTGAGATGCCAGTCAACGGTTGGCAGGGCTTGTTATGCTTTCCTAAAAAAAAAAAAAAAAAAAAAAAAAAAAAAAAAAAAAAAAAAAAAAAAAAAAAAAAAAAAAAAAAAAAAAAAAAAAAAAAAAAAAAAAAAAAAAAAAAAAAAAAAAAAAAAAAAAAAAAAAAAAAAAAAAAAAAAAAAAAAAAAAAAAAAAAAAAAAAAAAAAAAAAAAAAAAAAAAAAAAAAAAAAAAAAAAAAAAAAAAAAAAAAAAAAAAAAAAAAAAAAAAAAAAAAAAAAAAAAAAAAAAAAAAAAAAAAAAAAAAAAAAAAAAAAAAAAAAAAAAAAAAAAAAAAAAAAAAAAAAAAAAAAAAAAAAAAAAAAAAAAAAAAAAAAAAAAAAAAAAAAAAAAAAAAAAAAAAAAAAAAAAAAAAAAAAAAAAAAAAAAAAAAAAAAAAAAAAAAAAAAAAAAAAAAAAAAAAAAAAAAAAAAAAAAAAAAAAAAAAAAAAAAAAAAAAAAAAAAAAAAAAAAAAAAAAAAAAAAAAAAAAAAAAAAAAAAAAAAAAAAAAAAAAAAAAAAAAAAAAAAAAAAAAAAAAAAAAAAAAAAAAAAAAAAAAAAAAAAAAAAAAAAAAAAAAAAAAAAAAAAAAAAAAAAAAAAAAAAAAAAAAAAAAAAAAAAAAAAAAAAAAAAAAAAAAAAAAAAAAAAAAAAAAAAAAAAAAAAAAAAAAAAAAAAAAAAAAAAAAAAAAAAAAAAAAAAAAAAAAAAAAAAAAAAAAAAAAAAAAAAAAAAAAAAAAAAAAAAAAAAAAAAAAAAAAAAAAAAAAAAAAAAAAAAAAAAAAAAAAAAAAAAAAAAAAAAAAAAAAAAAAAAAAAAAAAAAAAAAAAAAAAAAAAAAAAAAAAAAAAAAAAAAAAAAAAAAAAAAAAAAAAAAAAAAAAAAAAAAAAAAAAAAAAAAAAAAAAAAAAAAAAAAAAAAAAAAAAAAAAAAAAAAAAAAAAAAAAAAAAAAAAAAAAAAAAAAAAAAAAAAAAAAAAAAAAAAAAAAAAAAAAAAAAAAAAAATGTCAAGGGCATTCTCGCTTATCTGTATATGAGAGAGAATTGGGTCATTTTCTCTGTAGGGGCAGCAATCGAAATAAGGATTCTTTGGGCTTCTCCAACCCTCGAGTTTAAGGCATCTCATTAGGTCCCGGCATTGAGAAAAAAAGGCCCTAAAACGCCTAAACCCGGCCTTGCAACAAGGAACCTAGCCCTTATACATATAACCCTTAGAACAGAATCGTAGCCTTCAAGCTGACGTCTGAATATCTCATTCATAATCCGACGAGTTAAATGAGAAAGGGGCGGTTTCATAGCTGACGCTTGCTGCGTCAACTGGCCCTTCGTCATCCTTTCTGTGAGGTAGCTTGTCTGGTTAATGGGGCTCTCTATTCAAAGATTCAAGAAGTCACTCCGGGATGGAGAAGTTTCCCTTTCTTTGATTCATTCGCCCTACGTGATCATCTATCTACTTTCTTCCAGTGGGAAGGGACCTTCCCCGTCTAGTCGAATAAGTCAAAGCTATTTTGGTCAGGAGAGACAAAAGCGAATCTCAAATCTTAGCCAATCCCTTGTCAGAAGGTAATCTTCCCTCTTGCCTGTGCTTCTGCTTTTTTTGAATAGGAAAAATGCCGGATCGTGAGGATCTGACTTTATCGAAGCCAAACCTGGAACTCAATAGACTCTCTCCCTACCGCTCCGTGGGTCAACTTGCTTACTAGCCGCCCTGCCAGCTTGCAACAGCCGATTAGGAGTACTTGCTTGCCCCTACCTATAAGCCCCATTATTCTCAGTCTTCTTTCTTTTTCCTGGGGTTGGGAACGGTTTCCGAGACTTGAGCTACTATGAACTCTATCTATTTTGTATCAAGAGCTATGTAAAAGGAATGGTTGACGAGACTCTCACTGGCGGGCCTACGATGGGAGACAGAGATATCGAAAGCGTGCAGTGATGAGGTATACTTAGTTGACTAAACCCCTGTTCGGATGCCTGAACAGCACAGCTGTTAACTAGAAAGAGAATGACCTAGCCCTATTAGTCAAGCTTGAAAGCAGAGCATTTCGTTGAAAAATCTCATATCAAAAAGCCTCTTTTTTTTTTTTTTTTTTTTTTTTTTTTTTTTTTTTTTTTTTTTTTTTTTTTTTTTTTTTTTTTTTTTTTTTTTTTTTTTTTTTTTTTTTTTTTTTTTTTTTTTTTTTTTTTTTTTTTTTTTTTTTTTTTTTTTTTTTTTTTTTTTTTTTTTTTTTTTTTTTTTTTTTTTTTTTTTTTTTTTTTTTTTTTTTTTTTTTTTTTTTTTTTTTTTTTTTTTTTTTTTTTTTTTTTTTTTTTTTTTTTTTTTTTTTTTTTTTTTTTTTTTTTTTTTTTTTTTTTTTTTTTTTTTTTTTTTTTTTTTTTTTTTTTTTTTTTTTTTTTTTTTTTTTTTTTTTTTTTTTTTTTTTTTTTTTTTTTTTTTTTTTTTTTTTTTTTTTTTTTTTTTTTTTTTTTTTTTTTTTTTTTTTTTTTTTTTTTTTTTTTTTTTTTTTTTTTTTTTTTTTTTTTTTTTTTTTTTTTTTTTTTTTTTTTTTTTTTTTTTTTTTTTTTTTTTTTTTTTTTTTTTTTTTTTTTTTTTTTTTTTTTTTTTTTTTTTTTTTTTTTTTTTTTTTTTTTTTTTTTTTTTTTTTTTTTTTTTTTTTTTTTTTTTTTTTTTTTTTTTTTTTTTTTTTTTTTTTTTTTTTTTTTTTTTTTTTTTTTTTTTTTTTTTTTTTTTTTTTTTTTTTTTTTTTTTTTTTTTTTTTTTTTTTTTTTTTTTTTTTTTTTTTTTTTTTTTTTTTTTTTTTTTTTTTTTTTTTTTTTTTTTTTTTTTTTTTTTTTTTTTTTTTTTTTTTTTTTTTTTTTTTTTTTTTTTTTTTTTTTTTTTTTTTTTTTTTTTTTTTTTTTTTTTTTTTTTTTTTTTTTTTTTTTTTTTTTTTTTTTTTTTTTTTTTTTTTTTTTTTTTTTTTTTTTTTTTTTTTTTTTTTTTTTTTTTTTTTTTTTTTTTTTTTTTTTTTTTTTTTTTTTTTTTTTTTTTTTTTTTTTTTTTTTTTTTTTTTTTTTTTTTTTTTTTTTTTTTTTTTTTTTTTTTTTTTTTTTTTTTTTTTTTTTTTTTTTTTTTTTTTTTTTTTTTTTTTTTTTTTTTTTTTTTTTTTTTTTTTTTTTTTTTTTTTTTTTTTTTTTTTTTTTTTTTTTTTTTTTTTTTTTTTTTTTTTTTTTTTTTTTTTTTTTTTTTTTTTTTTTTTTTTTTTTTTTTTTTTTTTTTTTTTTTTTTTTTTTTTTTTTTTTTTTTTTTTTTTTTTTTTTTTTTTTTTTTTTTTTTTTTTTTTTTTTTTTTTTTTTTTTTTTTTTTTTTTTTTTTTTTTTTTTTTTTTTTTTTTTTTTTTTTTTTTTTTTTTTTTTTTTTTTTTTTTTTTTTTTTTTTTTTTTTTTTTTTTTTTTTTTTTTTTTTTTTTTTTTTTTTTTTTTTTTTTTTTTTTTTTTTTTTTTTTTTTTTTTTTTTTTTTTTTTTTTTTTTTTTTTTTTTTTTTTTTTTTTTTTTTTTTTTTTTTTTTTTTTTTTTTTTTTTTTTTTTTTTTTTTTTTTTTTTTTTTTTTTTTTTTTTTTTTTTTTTTTTTTTTTTTTTTTTTTTTTTTTTTTTTTTTTTTTTTTTTTTTTTTTTTTTTTTTTTTTTTTTTTTTTTTTTTTTTTTTTTTTTTTTTTTTTTTTTTTTTTTTTTTTTTTTTTTTTTTTTTTTTTTTTTTTTTTTTTTTTTTTTTTTTTTTTTTTTTTTTTTTTTTTTTTTTTTTTTTTTTTTTTTTTTTTTTTTTTTTTTTTTTTT
>CM039512.1:21687763-21832763 GCA_022432975.1 Begonia masoniana | reverse complement strand
GGGGGGGGGGGGGGGGGGGGGGGGGGGGGGGGGGGGGGGGGGGGGGGGGGGGGGGGGGGGGGGGGGGGGGGGGGGGGGGGGGGGGGGGGGGGGGGGGGGGGGGGGGGGGGGGGGGGGGGGGGGGGGGGGGGGGGGGGGGGGGGGGGGGGGGGGGGGGGGGGGGGGGGGGGGGGGGGGGGGGGGGGGGGGGGGGGGGGGGGGGGGGGGGGGGGGGGGGGGGGGGGGGGGGGGGGGGGGGGGGGGGGGGGGGGGGGGGGGGGGGGGGGGGGGGGGGGGGGGGGGGGGGGGGGGGGGGGGGGGGGGGGGGGGGGGGGGGGGGGGGGGGGGGGGGGGGGGGGGGGGGGGGGGGGGGGGGGGGGGGGGGGGGGGGGGGGGGGGGGGGGGGGGGGGGGGGGGGGGGGGGGGGGGGGGGGGGGGGGGGGGGGGGGGGGGGGGGGGGGGGGGGGGGGGGGGGGGGGGGGGGGGGGGGGGGGGGGGGGGGGGGGGGGGGGGGGGGGGGGGGGGGGGGGGGGGGGGGGGGGGGGGGGGGGGGGGGGGGGGGGGGGGGGGGGGGGGGGGGGGGGGGGGGGGGGGGGGGGGGGGGGGGGGGGGGGGGGGGGGGGGGGGGGGGGGGGGGGGGGGGGGGGGGGGGGGGGGGGGGGGGGGGGGGGGGGGGGGGGGGGGGGGGGGGGGGGGGGGGGGGGGGGGGGGGGGGGGGGGGGGGGGGGGGGGGGGGGGGGGGGGGGGGGGGGGGGGGGGGGGGGGGGGGGGGGGGGGGGGGGGGGGGGGGGGGGGGGGGGGGGGGGGGGGGGGGGGGGGGGGGGGGGGGGGGGGGGGGGGGGGGGGGGGGGGGGGGGGGGGGGGGGGGGGGGGGGGGGGGGGGGGGGGGGGGGGGGGGGGGGGGGGGGGGGGGGGGGGGGGGGGGGGGGGGGGGGGGGGGGGGGGGGGGGGGGGGGGGGGGGGGGGGGGGGGGGGGGGGGGGGGGGGGGGTAAGGTACTCCAAACAATCATCAACTAATTCTTAATGTACATAACGAGCCTAACTCATAAACGAACCTATCCGACCACTAATAGGAAGTATCCTAGGCTACCCGACTCTTTAGAACACCAAAATCGTGAAAACATCATTAAGACATTTAATTCCTAACATCGACATGATGTAGGGCTTTAGGAGCTAGAAACCTAAAACCACTTACCTGGAGTCCTAGCTATGCCGAGCACGGTCCTTTGAGAGCTTGGGTTACCTAAGGCGTTTTCATAACACGTCATTAGTATCGACTCTATATTATAAAATTCAAGACTAAATGAAACCTCGAGCTAAGATAATTTTTCCTAAAAACTCTATTTCACTTCATTCGGGCATTTCATCAAGCACTACACGCTCATGATTTACAAAACTCCATTAATGGCTTCTAACTACTTTCCAACAACCTAAAATTAATCATAAACACCAACCCAACACTATCAATTCACCCCATCTACCAAAATAACAACCCATGTATCATTAATGGGCATAAAATCGCTATCCTATCGATTTCTCACAAATCTAGAAATTTTACACAAAACCCTAAATCAAAACCCACCCGAAAACAACAACTAAACATACCCAAAGTGTAAAACTTACCTAGAGTATGGATTAGGGGAAGAAAACTTGAAGGAAAATCACTGGAAATCAGAGGAGAAAGCTTGACGGAAGAGAAACATAGAGGAGGAGGGGAAAAATCACCAAGGAGAAGCTTCACGTAGAAAGGGAGGAGAAATGAGAGAAAAAAAAAAAAAAAAAAAACAAAAAAAAAAAAAAAAAACAAAAAAAAAAAAACAAAAAAAAAAAAAAAAAACAAAAAAAAAAAAAAAAAAAAAACAAAAAAAAAAAAAAAACAAAAAAAAAAAAAAAAACAAAAAAAAAAAAAAAAAAAAAAAAACAAAAAAAAAAAAAAAAACAAAAAAAAAAAAAAAAAACAAAAAAAAAAAAAAAAACAAAAAAAAAAAAAAACAAAAAAAAAAAAACAAAAAAAAAAAAAAAAAAAACAAAAAAAAAAAAAAAAAAACAAAAAAAAAAAAACAAAAAAAAAAAAAAAAAAAAAAAAAACAAAAAAAAAAAAAAAACAAAAAAAAAAAAAAACAAAAAAAAAAAAACAAAAAAAAAAAAACAAAAAAAAAAAAAAAAAAAAACAAAAAAAAAAAAACAAAAAAAAAAAAAAAAACAAAAAAAAAAAAACAAAAAAAAAAAAAAAAACAAAAAAAAAAAAAACAAAAAAAAAAAAAAAAAACAAAAAAAAAAAAAAAACAAAAAAAAAAAAAAACAAAAAAAAAAAAAAACAAAAAAAAAAAAACAAAAAAAAAAAAACAAAAAAAAAAAAAAAAAAACAAAAAAAAAAAAACAAAAAAAAAAAAACAAAAAAAAAAAAAAAAAACAAAAAAAAAAAAAACAAAAAAAAAAAAAAAAAAAACAAAAAAAAAAAAAAAAAACAAAAAAAAAAAAAAAAAAACAAAAAAAAAAAAAAAAAAACAAAAAAAAAAAAACAAAAAAAAAAAAAAACAAAAAAAAAAAAACAAAAAAAAAAAAAAAAAAAACAAAAAAAAAAAAAAAAAAAAACAAAAAAAAAAAAAAAAAAAACAAAAAAAAAAAAAAACAAAAAAAAAAAAAAAACAAAAAAAAAAAAACAAAAAAAAAAAAAAAAAACAAAAAAAAAAAAAAAAAAAAAAAAAACAAAAAAAAAAAAAAAAAACAAAAAAAAAAAAACAAAAAAAAAAAAACAAAAAAAAAAAAACAAAAAAAAAAAAACAAAAAAAAAAAAAAAAAAACAAAAAAAAAAAAACAAAAAAAAAAAAACAAAAAAAAAAAAAAAAACAAAAAAAAAAAAAACAAAAAAAAAAAAAAAAAAAACAAAAAAAAAAAAAAAAAAACAAAAAAAAAAAAACAAAAAAAAAAAAAAAAAAAACAAAAAAAAAAAAAAAAAACAAAAAAAAAAAAAACAAAAAAAAAAAAAAACATTTTAGTAAAAATTAGTAACGAGGCCGATTGCGAACGGACAGTTTTATTAAATCCGAAATATTAAGTTGGACTTGTTGGTGAAATAAGGAGTTTAGTCAAACCAAACAGCTGGACGATTAACGAACCGAAGGACGAAACTAATATAAAAATGAAGAAGGGCAAAATGGTAATTTGCAAATCAATTTTATAAAATCACACAAACTCTTTTCTCTCCCCATTTTCTTCTTTCTCCCTGGCGTTCACGAACAGAGAAGAAACTCTTCTCTCGGCAGATCCGACCTCCGTTCTCTCCCGTTTTTCTTCCGTTCTTCGTCATTTCTTCCTCTCTCGCTACTCTCGGTATGTAGCTCCAATCTCTGAGCGTTTATTTCGAGTTTTCGGTTCGATTTAGGGTTAGGGTTTCAATTAGGGTTTCGACGAAAAACGCGAATTAGGGTTCGTAATTAATAGGTTAGCCTTGATTAAGTATATATCGAACGTATTGGACGTTATTAGACGAAGAAAAATCAATTTGTGAAAAAGTTAAAATTAGTAGATTTTCGGGTTTTTGGGAAAAACTCGTAAATGGAGGATTTTGGATTATCGAGCATTAGTCGACGTTCTAAATGCTTTAATTAGCTAAGTTTGAGGAATTAGGAGAATTCTTTAGTTAAGGTTTGAAATTTGGACGTTAGAAGCTCGAATTGGTTTTTAACTATGAATGTTGTGTTTTGCCCAGACGAACGACGCTCGTGGATGGAACTCAGTGTGCTACGGACGTCAGGTAAGTCTTCGCGTCTTTTGTGGCGGGGGGGGGGGGGGGGGGGGGGGGGGGGGGGGGGGGGGGGGGGGGGGGGGGGGGGGGGGGGGGGGGGGGGGGGGGGGGGGGGGGGGGGGGGGGGGGGGGGGGGGGGGGGGGGGGGGGGGGGGGGGGGGGGGGGGGGGGGGGGGGGGGGGGGGGGGGGGGGGGGGGGGGGGGGGGGGGGGGGGGGGGGGGGGGGGGGGGGGGGGGGGGGGGGGGGGGGGGGGGGGGGGGGGGGGGGGGGGGGGGGGGGGGGGGGGGGGGGGGGGGGGGGGGGGGGGGGGGGGGGGGGGGGGGGGGGGGGGGGGGGGGGGGGGGGGGGGGGGGGGGGGGGGGGGGGGGGGGGGGGGGGGGGGGGGGGGGGGGGGGGGGGGGGGGGGGGGGGGGGGGGGGGGGGGGGGGGGGGGGGGGGGGGGGGGGGGGGGGGGGGGGGGGGGGGGGGGGGGGGGGGGGGGGGGGGGGGGGGGGGGGGGGGGGGGGGGGGGGGGGGGGGGGGGGGGGGGGGGGGGGGGGGGGGGGGGGGGGGGGGGGGGGGGGGGGGGGGGGGGGGGGGGGGGGGGGGGGGGGGGGGGGGGGGGGGGGGGGGGGGGGGGGGGGGGGGGGGGGGGGGGGGGGGGGGGGGGGGGGGGGGGGGGGGGGGGGGGGGGGGGGGGGGGGGGGGGGGGGGGGGGGGGGGGGGGGGGGGGGGGGGGGGGGGGGGGGGGGGGGGGGGGGGGGGGGGGGGGGGGGGGGGGGGGGGGGGGGGGGGGGGGGGGGGGGGGGGGGGGGGGGGGGGGGGGGGGGGGGGGGGGGGGGGGGGGGGGGGGGGGGGGGGGGGGGGGGGGGGGGGGGGGGGGGGGGGGGGGGGGGGGGGGGGGGGGGGGGGGGGGGGGGGGGGGGGGGGGGGGGGGGGGGGGGGGGGGGGGGGGGGGGGGGGGGGGGGGGGGGGGGGGGGGGGGGGGGGGGGGGGGGGGGGGGGGGGGGGGGGGGGGGGGGGGGGGGGGGGGGGGGGGGGGGGGGGGGGGGGGGGGGGGGGGGGGGGGGGGGGGGGGGGGGGGGGGGGGGGGGGGGGGGGGGGGGGGGGGGGGGGGGGGGGGGGGGGGGGGGGGGGGGGGGGGGGGGGGGGGGGGGGGGGGGGGGGGGGGGGGGGGGGGGGGGGGGGGGGGGGGGGGGGGGGGGGGGGGGGGGGGGGGGGGGGGGGGGGGGGGGGGGGGGGGGGGGGGGGGGGTTGTATGCATGTTTTCATAAAAAGGAAAAGGATAATGAAAAGTAATGAATGTCTGTAATCTGTAATCTGTCTGGTCATGAGCGGTGGCGGTGGTTCAGACATGGCTGCAAAGGGAGCATGTTCTTCCCCCCGGTTAGATACGAGGGGCTATCCAATCGCCGGATGTGCCGCTCCTATCTAGCGAGAGTGAAGCCCCGGTGAGTTATGAAATGAAATGAAATGAAATGAAATGAAATGAAATGAAATGAAATGAAATGAAATGAAATGAAATGAAATGAAATGAAATGAAATGAAATGAAATGAAATGAAATGAAATGAAATGAAATGAAATGAAATGAAATGAAATGAAATGAAATGAAATGAAATGAAATGAAATGAAATGAAATGAAATGAAATGAAATGAAATGAAATGAAATGAAATGAAATGAAATGAAATGAAATGAAATGAAATGAAATGAAATGAAATGAAATGAAATGAAATGAAATGAAATGAAATGAAATGAAATGAAATGAAATGAAATGAAATGAAATGAAATGAAATGAAATGAAATGAAATGAAATGAAATGAAATGAAATGAAATGAAATGAAATGAAATGAAATGAAATGAAATGAAATGAAATGAAATGAAATGAAATGAAATGAAATGAAATGAAATGAAATGAAATGAAATGAAATGAAATGAAATGAAATGAAATGAAATGAAATGAAATGAAATGAAATGAAATGAAATGAAATGAAATGAAATGAAATGAAATGAAATGAAATGAAATGAAATGAAATGAAATGAAATGAAATGAAATGAAATGAAATGAAATGAAATGAAATGAAATGAAATGAAATGAAATGAAATGAAATGAAATGAAATGAAATGAAATGAAATGAAATGAAATGAAATGAAATGAAATGAAATGAAATGAAATGAAATGAAATGAAATGAAATGAAATGAAATGAAATGAAATGAAATGAAATGAAATGAAATGAAATGAAATGAAATGAAATGAAATGAAATGAAATGAAATGAAATGAAATGAAATGAAATGAAATGAAATGAAATGAAATGAAATGAAATGAAATGAAATGAAATGAAATGAAATGAAATGAAATGAAATGAAATGAAATGAAATGAAATGAAATGAAATGAAATGAAATGAAATGAAATGAAATGAAATGAAATGAAATGAAATGAAATGAAATGAAATGAAATGAAATGAAATGAAATGAAATGAAATGAAATGAAATGAAATGAAATGAAATGAAATGAAATGAAATGAAATGAAATGAAATGAAATGAAATGAAATGAAATGAAATGAAATGAAATGAAATGAAATGAAATGAAATGAAATGAAATGAAATGAAATGAAATGAAATGAAATGAAATGAAATGAAATGAAATGAAATGAAATGAAATGAAATGAAATGAAATGAAATGAAATGAAATGAAATGAAATGAAATGAAATGAAATGAAATGAAATGAAATGAAATGAAATGAAATGAAATGAAATGAAATGAAATGAAATGAAATGAAATGAAATGAAATGAAATGAAATGAAATGAAATGAAATGAAATGAAATGAAATGAAATGAAATGAAATGAAATGAAATGAAATGAAATGAAATGAAATGAAATGAAATGAAATGAAATGAAATGAAATGAAATGAAATGAAATGAAATGAAATGAAATGAAATGAAATGAAATGAAATGAAATGAAATGAAATGAAATGAAATGAAATGAAATGAAATGAAATGAAATGAAATGAAATGAAATGAAATGAAATGAAATGAAATGAAATGAAATGAAATGAAATGAAATGAAATGAAATGAAATGAAATGAAATGAAATGAAATGAAATGAAATGAAATGAAATGAAATGAAATGAAATGAAATGAAATGAAATGAAATGAAATGAAATGAAATGAAATGAAATGAAATGAAATGAAATGAAATGAAATGAAATGAAATGAAATGAAATGAAATGAAATGAAATGAAATGAAATGAAATGAAATGAAATGAAATGAAATGAAATGAAATGAAATGAAATGAATGGTAATTGTTATGTAAAACGCTTTGGATTAAATGTTAAGTTAAAATGAAAATGTTTTGAAATGTTGTTTGTAGGTTGTACGGATAGCTCAGTTTTTAGAGTTATCCACCGCCGTTGGATTTCGCAAAGTCCGCTGCCAGCGATTGAGCATTGAGCATAAGTTATAAGTATAAGTATATTAGGTTATTGATGAAAATTGGTAAAAGAATATGTTGTTAGTCTCTGAAATCGGATCCTGTGATTTGTGTTTTTAGGTGTATGCTCTCTGGAATTCCAGAGAGCAATAGTGAAGAAAAAGGAAAGGCAGAATGCATGGATCGCTGCACTCAGTGTGCAGCGATCGATTTCTGTAAGGGATCGCTGCACTTTGTGTGCAGCGATCGATCTCTGCTTGGTGCAGAGATCGATCGCTGCATGTAGTGATCAGTTGATCACTGCATGCAGCGATCAGTCGCTGCAGTGGTGCAGCGACTGGTCGCTGCACACTGCAACGCTGCTCCATTCACGAGGGCAGAATTCCGATTCTGCCCTCCCTTCTTTTAATTGTTTTATTAAATGTTTTAGTTTTAATTATTTATTAAAGGTTTTGTTTTAAATGCTTTTAAAGTTCAGTTTTAATTCCGACTTAAATTCTGATTTCAACTTCGGTTTAGATTTCGCATTAAGTTTTATTTAAAGCATAGAAAAGTAAAAAGTATAAAATGAAAAATTATACGGGAAATACGGGTACACATAACTCCTTCAGTTCAATCGGTGCCATTCTTAAGGATTCTTAGACATTGGCACCGAACCAGGAATAATCTCAATAGTGAACTCCATTTCTCGATCTAGAGGCAAGCCGGGCAACTCGTCCAGGAACACTTCCGTAAAGTCCTTAACTACTGCAATGTCACACAACTCCATCTCATTTTGCATGCTTACTTTCTCAACACTTGCTATAAATCCAAAACATCCATGCTTCATCGAGTATAGGGCATTCACAGGCAAGCTAGGCAACTCGTCTAGGAACACTTCCTTAAGGCTATCGACTACTGGAATGTCACATAACTTTAATTCATCTTGCATTCCTACATCCACAATGCTCGCTGTAAAACTGAAACATCTAGGTTTATCAAGTACAGGGCACACATCGACGTTACTAGAGGCATCCTACTCAAACGAAGGGTCGCTCGAAAGAAGTAACCCTCCCCACTTGGGGGTCTAAATCTACTACACCCGACCGACAATTGATTGAGGCATAATGTCGAAACAACCAATTCATGCCCAAGATTACATCGTACCCCTTCATACTTATGATGATCAGGTTCGCATACAACTGCCGACCACCAATAGATATAACCTCTCCCTGTATTGCTTGGTCGGAATGTAAAAGCTCCCCGGAGGGCAACATAACACTATAACCATGATCAGCTGGGATGAAGTCTAGATTCCACTTAATTACATACTCCCGTGCTATGAAAGAATGAGTTGCCCCCATGTCAATTAAAACATGAGCTGCATTTCCACAAACCAGAACAATACCTGAAACAACTGAAGGCTGAGCGGCTTCTTCATCTTCAATAAGAGCAAAGATCCTAGAAGGACCGCCTGGGGGTCTCTTGGCCAAACCAGGACAATCTACGGCCTTATGCCCCACCTTATCACATCTGAAGCATCGGCTCGTATACAACTTACAATAGTCCGGATGATATTTCTGATAGATAGGGCACAAAGGAGCCGGTGGTGCCCCTTGTGGGCGTTTGCCCTTGTCTTGAGCTCTAGGCACCTCATTCGCCCGTTTGACACCACGTTGTGGTTGTGGCTGCCAACCTCGGTTCTGCTGTGGCTGTACTTCTCTAAGAAACCTCCTCGGCACTTCTCTCTGCAGCTGCAGTTTCATTTCAAAGTCATCAAGCTCGAGGGCCTTGGCTACAACTCGATGATACGACATATCTTCAACTTCTGTCGTTTTCACCCCTTTCAAGATCTCCAATTTCAAACCTTGAACAAAATGGTATTTTATCTTCCTCATCGTTGATCATCATACCTGCGTATCTAGACAATGATTCAAACCTGCGCATGTACTCGGCCACAGATCCCGTCTGGCGTAACTGAGAAAACTCGGCCCTTTTGTTGGCCCGAAGGGCGCAATTGAAATACTTGTTGTAGAATATTGTCTTGAACCTCTACCATGTCATAACCCCCACATCTGTAGTGAACATCACTGAATCCCACCAGAACACGGTATCCTTCTCCAGGTTGAACACCACACACGTTAACTTGTGACCTTCCTCTACTTTCGCATACGTGAACATGCTTACAAGTTTGCGGATCCACTCTTCAGCACTAGTGGGATCCCAGGACTGTCCGTCAAAAGTTGGGGGCCTAAGCCGCCTGAACCTCTCTCCGCTTAGTTCACGTGAATTGCTACCCTGTCCACTACCGTTTCCATCCCTATTGAGTAAGATTCCTATTTGTTCGAACTGTTGATGCACTATTTCCATTAGTTGGCTATTAGGGATCTCATCGTCTTGTCTGGGTGCTCTCGGCATTTTCTCTTTCCTAGGCACATTAGACAATACAACAATATAAATATCTAGGAAACATACTTAAACTTAAAGACTTACAGTCGATGGAGAGTTCCCGTGCGGCGATGTGTTTTGGCAGGCAACCCTCAGAATCGCTTTTAAAACTCAATCGCTCTGATACCATAACTGTGACGACCCCAACCCAGTCAGGGCCGCAACAGCCTAACCATGACGTAATCATAACCTTAAACCCTCGAATAGTTCACTTAAAATATTTCATTTTTACACAACACACTAAAACCAACCGGACATAGACAAATGACCCGCTTCGATCGACCCTAAATAGCCTAACTTTAACTTAAACATGACGGGCATAAAAGTCGTGAACTTTTAAATCATTAAAACGAAGTAAAAACCCTTTTTCAGAAAAATGTCGACTCGGTTTTTGGGCCCTTAAAATCCTTTAAAATACGTGGGGGTCGCCCGTAAAATATGTTTAAAAAGTATCGTAAAAGGTCGGGTCGAAACATGTTTTGAAAAGTCAGAATTAAAAAAAAAAAATTACATGTGGGTGCCCTGTGGTGTGCGCGGGCAGCGCTCAGCGCGTGTGCGCCCCTGCCGCTGCTGCGCGCCGTGCACGCGGCCCAGCGCCTACTTGCACGCGCAAGGGCGCCTGCAGCGCCACCATCACGTGCAAAACACGTGCCAAACACGATCGATCGAGTCGGCTTGGGTTTCCTGACTAAAAATGACCCTAAACCACGATTGATCGCCCCTAGGGCGCGATCGATTGGATGGGCAACATCCTGTGTAACACCCGAGATTTTTTTAAGGAAAGAAATTAAAAGTATAATAAGATGGTTGTTTTAATTAATTTAAAAGAAATAGCAAAAAGAAGGGAAAATAATTAAAAGTGACTTAAACAGTTTATTAACGAAAATTTATAATTTGAGAACGGGATTTAACGGAATTTCGGGAGAGCAAAACGGTAAATGAGAATTTAATTAATGGTTAGTTTTATTAATGTTATTATTGATTATTATTATTATTATTATTATTATTATTAATAATAAAACAAAACGAACAACAGAATCGATTCTGTTGTTCGTCGAGCCCGATGCCGAGCGAGGAGCGGGGGAGGAGGGGGAGAGGCGCGAGGCGATGATCGGCGGAGCGAACACCGGCGTTTTCCGGCACTCTCCGGCCAGACGGTGGCGACGAGGGGTTCCGGCCTGTCTCCGCGCACGAACCGCCCGGTAAGGCTCGGTTTTTCCCTATTTTTCCTCTGTTCGAGGCCGAGGGTGAGGAGCGACTTAGAGCTCCGATCACCGGCCTAAATTAGTCACCTCCGGCGTGGGTTTGCCAACCCTTGGACCGACTATGGTTGATTGTCAGTGAGGGGCCCGGTTTTGGGCGAAAATATGAAAGCCCTCTTTAGGGCATTTCGGGTTTTGGCTTGTAGTTCGGGATTTTTGGTTAGATTATGCTAATTGAGGGTATATGTGGTCGATTGGTGTAGAAATTGATGAGAATTGAGGAAAAATTGTAAAAGAGAAAAATTCCAGGTTTAGGCAGCTCAGGTTTTCTAAGTTTTGACCTAGCTAGGGTCCGTTTGTTTTAAAATTCCTTTTGGCAGGTTAAAATAGGTTATTAGAGGAGTACGTGGCCGCTGGAATCGTTCGATTCCGATAACCGACGCAAAAGTTATGCATGTTTGAGGATTCGGGTCGGTTTTTACCGAACCCAAATTGGTGGCCCGTTTCAGTAGGTTTTTGTTGGATTAAGCTAGAAATAGTAGTTTGAGGGTAGTTGGTGAATGTAGGCTTAATTTGAATGAAGTTTGATTAATTGTAGTTAGACTTAGTTTAAATATTCTTTGCTTAAGTGAATTTTGTGAATGTGATAGGTTACCGAGTGGGCAAATGTACATAGCCAAATCGAGTAAGTGCGGTGCCAGAGTTCAGGTAAGTAGAGGACGTTTGTTTTGCCTTAGGGCCTACACCCGAACGGGAGGTTTGTGTAATGTTATTATTGATTATTATTATTATTATTATTATTATTATTATTATTATTATTATTATTATTATTATTATTATTATTATTATTATTATTATTATTATTATTATTATTATTATTATTATTATTATTATTATTATTATTATTATTATTATTATTATTATTATTATTATTATTATTATTATTATTATTATTATTATTATTATTATTATTATTATTATTATTATTATTATTATTATTATTATTATTATTATTATTATTATTATTATTATTATTATTATTATTATTATTATTATTATTATTATTATTATTATTATTATTATTATTATTATTATTATTATTATTATTATTATTATTATTATTATTATTATTATTATTATTATTATTATTATTATTATTATTATTATTATTATTATTATTATTATTATTATTATTATTATTATTATTATTATTATTATTATTATTATTATTATTATTATTATTATTATTATTATTATTATTATTATTATTATTATTATTATTATTATTATTATTATTATTATTATTATTATTATTATTATTATTATTATTATTATTATTATTATTATTATTATTATTATTATTATTATTATTATTATTATTATTATTATTATTATTATTATTATTATTATTATTATTATTATTATTATTATTATTATTATTATTATTATTATTATTATTATTATTATTATTATTATTATTATTATTATTATTATTATTATTATTATTATTATTATTATTATTATTATTATTATTATTATTATTATTATTATTATTATTATTATTATTATTATTATTATTATTATTATTATTATTATTATTATTATTATTATTATTATTATTATTATTATTATTATTATTATTATTATTATTATTATTATTATTATTATTATTATTATTATTATTATTATTATTATTATTATTATTATTATTATTATTATTATTATTATTATTATTATTATTATTATTATTATTATTATTATTATTATTATTATTATTATTATTATTATTATTATTATTATTATTATTATTATTATTATTATTATTATTATTATTATTATTATTATTATTATTATTATTATTATTATTATTATTATTATTATTATTATTATTATTATTATTATTATTATTATTATTATTATTATTATTATTATTATTATTATTATTATTATTATTATTATTATTATTATTATTATTATTATTATTATTATTATTATTATTATTATTATTATTATTATTATTATTATTATTATTATTATTATTATTATTATTATTATTATTATTATTATTATTATTATTATTATTATTATTATTATTATTATTATTATTATTATTATTATTATTATTATTATTATTATTATTATTATTATTATTATTATTATTATTATTATTATTATTATTATTATTATTATTATTATTATTATTATTATTATTATTATTATTATTATTATTATTATTATTATTATTATTATTATTATTATTATTATTATTATTATTATTATTATTATTATTATTATTATTATTATTATTATTATTATTATTATTATTATTATTATTATTATTATTATTATTATTATTATTATTATTATTATTATTATTATTATTATTATTATTATTATTATTATTATTATTATTATTATTATTATTATTATTATTATTATTATTATTATTATTATTATTATTATTATTATTATTATTATTATTATTATTATTATTATTATTATTATTATTATTATTATTATTATTATTATTATTATTATTATTATTATTATTATTATTATTATTATTATTATTATTATTATTATTATTATTATTATTATTATTATTATTATTATTATTATTATTATTATTATTATTATTATTATTATTATTATTATTATTATTATTATTATTATTATTATTATTATTATTATTATTATTATTATTATTATTATTATTATTATTATTATTATTATTATTATTATTATTATTATTATTATTATTATTATTATTATTATTATTATTATTATTATTATTATTATTATTATTATTATTATTATTATTATTATTATTATTATTATTATTATTATTATTATTATTATTATTATTATTATTATTATTATTATTATTATTATTATTATTATTATTATTATTATTATTATTATTATTATTATTAT
Source organism: Begonia masoniana (assembly GCA_022432975.1). Classification (NCBI taxonomy): domain Eukaryota; kingdom Viridiplantae; phylum Streptophyta; class Magnoliopsida; order Cucurbitales; family Begoniaceae; genus Begonia; species Begonia masoniana. The sequence goes on along the minus strand of CM039512.1, from coordinate 21,819,055 downwards.
TATTATTATTATTATTATTATTATTATTATTATTATTATTATTATTATTATTATTATTATTGTCTTCTTTGTTGGTTGAGCATTGTTGGTTGATTGCTTTGCTTTGTTTTGGTCTGGTCTGGTTAAGTATTTGTGCGACTTGCATCATAGTGTGAAATGCATCGTAGTCCAGAGCCTCGAGGGATGTTTGTTTGCTTGGTGTTGTATTGTTGACTTGTGTTGTTGTGTTGATTGCTTTGCTTTGTTTTGGTCTGGTCTGGTTAAGTATTTGTGCGACTTGCATCATAGTGTGAAATGCATCTCGAATAGGGTGACTTGTCGGCTGAGGTTGCTGTAGTAGCACCCCGAGGGGACCTCTGTGAAGGATGACTGGCTAAGATAAGTAAAATGTAAAATGCATCTCGAATAGGGTGACTTGTCGGGCTGAGGTTGCTGGTAGTAGCACCCCGAGGGGAACTCTATGAGACATGACCGGCTAAAACACGAGATCCTGAATAGTGGGCTTTGTCGGGCTGAGGTTGCTGGTAGTAGCACCCCGAGGGGACCTCTGTGAAGGATGACTGGCTAAGATAAGTAAAATGTAAAATGCATCTCGAATAGGGTGACTTGTCGGGCTGAGGTTGCTGGTAGTAGCACCCCGAGGGGAACTCTATGAGAGATGACCGGCTAAAACACGAGATCCTGAATAGTGGGCCTTGTCGGGCTGAGGTTGCTGGTAGTAGCACCCCGAGGGGACCTCTGTGAAGGATGACTGGCTAAGATAAGTAAAATGTAAAATGCATCTCGAATAGAACTTGTCGGGTTGAGGTTGCTGGTAGTAGCACCCCGAGGGGAACTCTATGAGAGATGACCGGCTAAAACACGAGATCCTGAATAGTGGGCCTTGTCGGGCTGAGGTTGCTGGTAGTAGCACCCCGAGGGGACCTCTGTGAAGGATGACTGGCTAAGATAAGTAAAATGTAAAATGCATCTCGAATAGGGTGACTTGTCGGGCTGAGGTTGCTGGTAGTAGCACCCCGAGGGGAACTCTATGAGAGATGACCGGCTAAAACACGAGATCCTGAATAGTGGGCCTTGTCGGGCTGAGGTTGCTGGTAGTAGCACCCCGAGGGGACCTCTGTGAAGGATGACTGGCTAAGATAAGTAAAATGTAAAATGCATCTCGAATAGGGTGACTTGTCGGGCTGAGGTTGCTGGTAGTAGCACCCCGAGGGGAACTCTATGAGAGATGACCGGCTAAAACACGAGAGATCCTGAATAGTGGGCCTTGTCGGGCTGAGGTTGCTGGTATAGCACCCCGAGGGGACCTCTGTGAAGGATGACTGGCTAAGATAAGTAAAATGTAAAATGCATCTCGAATAGGGTGACTTGTCGGGCTGAGGTTGCTGTAGTAGCACCCCGAGGGGAACTCTATGAGAGATGACCGGCTAAAACACGAGATCCTGAATAGTGGGCCTTGTCGGGCTGAGGTTGCTGGTAGTAGCACCCCGAGGGGACCTCTGTGAAGGATGACTGGCTAAGATAAGTAAAATGTAAAATGCATCTCGAATAGGGTGACTTGTCGGGCTGAGGTTGCTGGTAGTAGCACCCCGAGGGGAACTCTATGAGAGATGACCGGCTAAAACACGAGAGATCCTGAATAGTGGGCCTTGTCTGGCTGAGGTTGCTGGTAGTAGCACCCCGATGGGACCTCTGTAAAGGATGACTGGCTAAGATAAGTAAAATGTAAAATGCATCTCGAATAGGCTGACTTGTCGGGCTGAGGTTGCTGGTAGTAGCACCCCGAGGGGAACTCTATGAGAGATGACCGGCTAAAACACGAGATCCTGAATAGTGGGCCTTGTCGGGCTGAGGTTGCTGGTAGTAGCACCCCGATGGGACTTCTGTGAAGGATGACTTGCTAAGATAAGTAAAATGTAAAATGCATCTCGAATAGGGTGACTTGTCGGGCTGAGGTTGCTGGTAGTAGCACCCCGAGGGGAACTCTATGAGAGATGACCGGCTAAAACACGAGAGATCCTGAATAGTGGGCCTTGTCTGGCTGAGGTTGCTGGTAGTAGCACCCCGATGGGACCTCTGTAAAGGATGACTGGCTAAGATAAGTAAAATGTAAAATGCATCTCGAATAGGGTGACTTGTCGGGCTGAGGTTGCTGGTAGTAGCACCCCGAGGGGACCTCTGTGAAGGATGACTGGCTAAGATAAGTAAAATGTAAAATGCATCTCGAATAGGGTGACTTGTCGGGCTGAGGTTGCTGGTAGTAGCACCCCGAGGGGAACTCTATGAGAGATGACCGGCTAAAACACGAGATCCTGAATAGTGGGCCTTGTCGGGCTGAGGTTGCTGTAGTAGCACCCCGAGGGGACCTCTGTGAAGGATGACTGGCTAAGATAAGTAAAATGTAAAATGCATCTCGAATAGGGTGACTTGTCGGGCTGAGGTTGCTGGTAGTAGCACCCCGAGGGGACCTCTGTGAAGGATGACTGGCTAAGATAAGTAAAATGTAAAATGCATCTCGAATAGGGTGACTTGTCGGGCTGAGGTTGCTGGTAGTAGCACCCCGAGGGGACCTCTGTGAAGGATGACTGGCTAAGATAAGTAAAATGTAAAATGCATCTCGAATAGGGTGACTTGTCGGGCTGAGGTTGCTGTAGTAGCACCCCGAGGGGACCTCTGTGAAGGATGACTGGCTAAGATAAGTAAAATGTAAAATGCATCTCGAATAGGGTGACTTGTCGGGCTGAGGTTGCTGGTAGTAGCACCCCGAGGGGAACTCTATGAGAGATGACCGGCTAAAACACGAGATCCTGAATAGTGGGCCTTGTCGGGCTGAGGTTGCTGTAGTAGCACCCCGAGGGGAACTCTATGAGAGATGACCGGCTAAAACACGAGATCCTGAATAGTGGGCCTTGTCGGGCTGAGGTTGCTGTAGTAGCACCCCGAGGGGACCTCTGTGAAGGATGACTGGCTAAGATAAGTAAAATGTAAAATGCATCTCGAATAGGGTGACTTGTCGGGCTGAGGTTGCTGTAGTAGCACCCCGAGGGGACCTCTGTGAAGGATGACTGGCTAAGATAAGTAAAATGTAAAATGCATCTCGAATAGGGTGACTTGTCGGGCTGAGGTTGCTGGTAGTAGCACCCCGAGGGGAACTCTATGAGAGATGACCGGCTAAAACACGAGATCCTGAATAGTGGGCCTTGTCGGGCTGAGGTTGCTGTAGTAGCACCCCGAGGGGACCTCTGTGAAGGATGACTGGCTAAGATAAGTAAAATGTAAAATGCATCTCGAATAGGGTGACTTGTCGGGCTGAGGTTGCTGGTAGTAGCACCCCGAGGGGACCTCTGTGAAGGATGACTGGCTAAGATAAGTAAAATGTAAAATGCATCTCGAATAGGGTGACTTGTCGGGCTGAGGTTGCTGGTAGTAGCACCCCGAGGGGACCTCTGTGAAGGATGACTGGCTAAGATAAGTAAAATGTAAAATGCATCTCGAATAGGGTGACTTGTCGGGCTGAGGTTGCTGGTAGTAGCACCCCGAGGGGAACTCTATGAGAGATGACCGGCTAAAACACGAGATCCTGAATAGTGGGCCTTGTCGGGCTGAGGTTGCTGTAGTAGCACCCCGAGGGGACCTCTGTGAAGGATGACTGGCTAAGATAAGTAAAATGTAAAATGCATCTCGAATAGGGTGACTTGTCGGGCTGAGGTTGCTGGTAGTAGCACCCCGAGGGGAACTCTATGAGAGATGACCGGCTAAAACACGAGATCCTGAATAGTGGGCCTTGTCGGGCTGAGGTTGCTGTAGTAGCACCCCGAGGGGAACTCTATGAGAGATGACCGGCTAAAACACGAGATCCTGAATAGTGGGCCTTGTCGGGCTGAGGTTGCTGTAGTAGCACCCCGAGGGGAACTCTATGAGAGATGACCGGCTAAAACACGAGATCCTGAATAGTGGGCCTTGTCGGGCTGAGGTTGCTGTAGTAGCACCCCGAGGGGAACTCTATGAGAGATGACCGGCTAAAACACGAGATCCTGAATAGTGGGCCTTGTCGGGCTGAGGTTGCTGGTAGTAGCACCCCGAGGGGACCTCTGTGAAGGATGACTGGCTAAGATAAGTAAAATGTAAAATGCATCTCGAATAGGGTGACTTGTCGGGCTGAGGTTGCTGTAGTAGCACCCCGAGGGGAACTCTATGAGAGATGACCGGCTAAAACACGAGATCCTGAATAGTGGGCCTTGTCGGGCTGAGGTTGCTGTAGTAGCACCCCGAGGGGAACTCTATGAGAGATGACCGGCTAAAACACGAGATCCTGGGTGGTGTTGGTCTTGTGTGAGTTGTCGTGTCGAGGGGTGTTGTGTTGTTGTGTTAGAGTAGGGTAGTGTGTGCATTCTTCTTGTATTATTTGTTAGTCCCTACTTGCTAAGCATAAGCTTACGTGTGTGTGTGTGTGTTCTGTGGTGTAGGTAACGACGCGGGTACAGGTGAGCTATGTGAGTCAGCCAAGACTTGGGAGCAGTCGGAGATGCACGGGGCGTGCCGGTGCGGGCAGTTGTCGGGGCGACTCCACCATGGTCTTCGGAGATGTGGACTTTGTATTTTGATAGCGTATTGTAGATGTCTGTTGTTGTATATAGTTAAGTTAAGGGTGATATGTCGCCCTATATTGTGGTCTTTCTTCAATTAGGGTTGTTAATATTTTAGTTTAATTCTTTTCTGCTATTTGGAGATTTCTCATGCCGTATGCTGGATAGTTGGTTGGTTAGGAGTATTCTGGAACTGTTTGGGGATTGATTTATTGCAGGTACTTAGCATTTTGGGAGGCGCCATTTTCAGGCGTTACTTTGCCGAAATTTTCGGGAAGGATGCCGTGGCGCTTAAAGGTTTGGATTAAGGGGAAGAGTCTAGGCAGCTAGGTATGACGTAAAGAGTTTCAGGAGATTTAGTTTTAAATCCTAGGGTGTTAGGTTCATTTTGTATGAGGTTTTAATGTGGGATTAGTTAGCAAGTAGCGCTCCGAGCCAGGGTGGGTTCGGGGGCGTTACATCCTGGGCGGGCGCGCGCCGCGCCTGGCCAGCGCGCACCAGCGCCTGGCCAACGCGCCCACCTACCCTTTTTCTTACACTTAGCCAATTTTTCTTTTCCAAACTCTTACCCTTCACCTTAAACATTCCAAAAATCATTCCCCACCACATTAAACACATGATACTTCAAACTCCAGAAAAACCCGACTCAAAAACATACCCGAATCCATATTTAAAATTCATGAAAATAAACCGCGTGGATCGCTCTAAAAACTGAGCGTATTCTCACAAATTTAAAGTACCTAAAATCAACATATCAAATCCAACATAATCCACAACACAAATATTAAAATTAAACGCAGAATTTCCTGAAACATGTCCAAAACAAATACGTTTTTCAACCTATCCAAAATACATAACTTCAAGCCAATGTTCAATATGAAATTTCCCACATATTCAACTTCTACATACACCCTAAAATCCTTCAAATACCCAATGTTCATCTAACTTACATCTAATTACCACAAAATGACTCGGTGCACACCCACGGGTTCTTTAGCCTAGCCAAAACACGTTCCGTCGCCACGAGCTCCGCCCATCGACCAACTACGCCTGATCATCAGGAGGGGGTTCCTCACCTTCGTTCTCGTCTCCTACATTATACGATAAACACATTAAGCCTAATGCTTAGTAAAGAGGTGCGCTAAAACATGAGTATACATAATGCAAGGTTTTTCAAAACATTTTCATTTTTCATTTATTCACTTTACATATCATATGTATATTTTTAGGCATGAGTAGTCACAGGCACCACCCTGTCTACCATGTAGACAAAACACTTGCCCTGAGTTGCCATTTCCTAGGGTGTATTATCGTGCTCTGAGTTGCCATTAACATGCCCTGTGCCTACTCATCCTCCAACTTTATCCGACATTACGTACCTCACTTCGTTTACTTGAAAACTTGCATGCAAGAGCATTTCATTAAATCTTAAAGGAGAAAACATGATGCATGAGGTAAGTTACTCCAAACAATCATCAACTAATTCTTAACGTACATAACGAGCCTAACTCATAAACGAACCTATCCGACCACTAATAGGAAGTATCTTAGGCTACCCGACTCTTTAGAACCCCAAAATAGTGAAAATATCATTAAGACATTTAATTCCTAACATCGACATGATGTAGGACTTTAGGAGCTGGAAACCTAACACCACTTACCTGGAGTCCTAGCTATGCCGAGCACCGTCCTTTGAGAGCTTGGGTTACTTAAGGCATTTTCATAACACGTCATTAGTATCGACTCTATATTATAAAATTCAAGACTAAACGAAACCCCGAGCTAAGATAATTTTTCCAAAAACTCTATTTCACTTCATTCGGGCATTTCATCGAGCACTACACGCTCATGATTTACAAAACTCCATTAATGGCTTCTAACTACCATCCAACAACCTAAAATTAATCAAAAACACCAATCCAACACTATCAATTTACCCCATCTACCAAAATAACAACCAATGTATCATTAATGGGCATAAAATCGCTATCCTATTGATTTCTCACAAATCCGGAAATTTTATACTAAACCCTAAATCAAAACCAACCCTAAAAAAACAACTAAACATACCCAAAGTGTAGAACTTACCTTGTGATGACCCGAATATGCACGTATGGGTACGATGGCTGCACGAACCGGAACCCAGATGGCGGTACGTCAGCGCGGGTGAACCGGAAGGTGACAGGTCGTAAAAAGGGGGTCGTCACAATCCCACATCGCTTGGGGAAGTATGTGGAAATGAAACATATGTAAAGAGACCCTTCCAACATAGTAAGACGCGTTTTGGAGCACGATTGGCAACGGATCACATAAGAACTCCGAAGTTAAAAGTGCTTTGGCGAGAGCAATTCCAGGTTGGGTGACCTTCCGGGAAGTTCTCGCCAAACAAAGCCGTGAGGGGAGGATATTGGGCTGCGGCCCAATCCCTAGAGCAGACAATATCTTGCTGGGAATGTGGGTCGTTACAAATGGTATCAGAGCCTGTACCCAACCGGAAATGTGGCCAACGAGGACGTTGGGCCCCCGAGGGGGGGTGATTGTGATGACCCGAATATGCACGTATGGGTACGATGGCTGCACGAACCGGAACCCAGATGGCGGTACGTCCGCGCGGGCGAACCGGAAGGTGACAGGTCGTAAAAAGGGGGTCGTCACAATCCCACATCGCTTGGGGAAGTATGTGGAAATGAAACATATGTAAAGAGACCCTTCCAATATAGTAAGACGCGTTTTGGAGCACGATTGGCAACGGATCCCATAAGAACTCCGAAGTTAAAAGTGCTTCGGCGAGAGCAATTCCAGGTTGGGTGACCTTCCGGGAAGTTCTCGCCAAACAAAGCCGTGAGGGGAGGATATTGGGCTGCGGCCCAATCCCTAGAGCAGACAATATCTTGCTGGGAATGTGGGTCGTTACAAATGGTATCAGAGCCTGTACCCAACCGGAAATGTGGCCAACGAGGACGTTGGGCCCCGAGGGGGGGTGATTGTGATGACCCGAATATGCACGTATGGGTACGATGGCTGCACGAACCGGAACCCAGATGGCGGTACGTCCGCGCGGGCGAACCGGAAGGTGACAGGTCGTAAAAAGGGGGTCGTCACAATCCCACATCGCTTGGGGAAGTATGTGGAAATGAAACATATGTAAAGAGACCCTTCCAATATAGTAAGACGCGTTTTGGAGCACGATTGGCAACGGATCACATAAGAACTCCGAAGTTAAAAGTGCTTTGGCGAGAGCAATTCAATTCCAGGTTGGGTGACCTTCCGGGAAGTTCTCGCCAAACAAAGCCGTGAGGGGAGGATATTGTGCTACGGCCCAATCCCCAGAGCGGACAATATCTTGCTGGGAAACGGGGTCGTTACATACCTAGAGTATGGATTAGGGGAAGAAAACTTGAATGAAAATCGCCCGAAATCGGAGGAGAAAGCTTGACGGAAGAGAAACATAGAGGAGGAGGGGAAAAATCGCCAAGGAGAAGCCTCACGTAGGAAGGGAGAAAAAATGAGAGAAAAAAAAAGGTTTTTTTGGCTTTAAAACAATTTTGACTTCAAAATTACCTAAATGCCCTTAGTTACGTCCTTTACTTCGTTCATAAATTCGTCTATCTATTTGATTTCTCCAAAAATTTCTTATTTCTCCAAATATTTCAATTTATTCCTAGGGTTCTAACGAAACTTCCCGTTTGCAAAATAGGCATATTTTACTAATTTATACGAATTAAAACTCTTTGAGACTTAAAATTGACAACCCGGTCACTAAAAACTTGAAACCTAAAACTAAAATTTCCGGGCGTTACAGCCGCAGTTGCATGAACTCCACCATTTTCACCTCTCGTACTGTATGGCTGAAGTACTTGTCATAAAATACCGTTTTGAACCGTTCCCAACTCATTATCGTCACGTCAGTGGTTGTCTTGATGGAATCCCACCTAAATCAGGCATCTAGTGCTAAGTGGTAAGTCACCAACGCAACCTTCTCTCCATCCTCTATACTTGCGTAAGCCAGCATGTCCTCCATGGTTCGAATCCACTCCTCGGCTGAAGAGGGATCCGTAGATTTCCCGTTGAACACGGGAGGTTGGAGCTTCTGGAACCTCTCTATCCCTCGATTATTAGGAGTTGCAGTCTCCTGAGCTCTAATGCCCTCACGGTCTATTAGGGTGCCCAGCTGCTGGGACTGTCTCTCCATTTGTTGAGCCTGTCGTTCCATTTGTTGGGACTGTTGGGCAATAAATTCCTTAAGCTGGTCTATCGTATCATCTTTGTCATCTCGGTCATTCCCTCGACGCACCATTTTTTATAACTCCTATATAAAAGTTAATTCAAATACTCTAAGAAATCGAAATAAAATAAAGTATTAAACATACTTACAGTTGAGGATGGATGTCCACGTAGTGGCTGTGTAGTCGAGCAGTTTACTGAACCGATTTTGAAACCCGGGGGCTCTTATACCATAACTGTGGCGACCCTAACACTGTACCCTTATTTTCTTGTATTATTTTATTTTATTTTTTATCCTTATAACTTTAAGTTTATCGTTTAAGCGGAAAACCATTTGAAAACCTTTTGGTAAAACGTATTTAAAGTAAAGAAAACTAAAGAAAACAAATTAAATTAAAACATAAAACAGAGAAGAAAATCGTTGGAGGGAAAAATTGACTGGGTGGCAAAAAAAAGGGACGATCGATCGGCTGCATGGCAGCCGATTGATCGGTAACACCAAAATAAAGGGGGGCGATCGATCCCCCCCACATTAGGCGATCGATCGCCCTGCCATCAACCTTGGGCGATCGATCGCCACACTCTCTGGAATTTCTAGAGAGTGGTGATCACCACTGCCGATCGATCACCTCCTTAGGCGATCGATCTGTAGTCTCCTTGGAATCCATTTTTTTCCAGGGAGCTCGCCTCTTATCTCTCCTTTCTTTCCTCCTCCTCCTTCCTTGCACCATTTTCTTACCACACATACATACTAACACTTCAACATAAAACACCAATTAAACGACCAAAAATGTATCTTTAAACGCGTTTAAAAACATAGTAACTTTCGTAAAAACGAACTGCATGGATCCATTTAAAAACTAAACAATTCCCCATGTTTAAAAAGAAACTCCAAGCAATTCTATACATCCAATAAAAGACTTTCCAAAAGCAGTTTATAAAATAGGTTTCCAAACATCAAAACATAACTTATTCACTATCCAGAACCAAGCATCCTAAAATGGTTTAACTATACGGTTAACCTATTCTTTTATCAAACTATCGTGTCCCCAAAATACCTACAAACAGTCCCACAGGTCAAAATCGCACCGACTGCACCAACACACTCCCACGGGCCATCATTCATCAAATGATCACTCCTCGGGTGGAGGGATCCCGTCCTCACCTGTATCAAGATCACCTACACCATACAGACAACTATGAGCTAAAGGCTCAGCAATTTTCGTAAATGCAGATGCATGCTGTGCAAATGAGTTTCGTAAACCCTACAGACATTTTAATCATTTAGTGGCATAGCATAACGTCACCGGAGCCAACTCTCACCAGATGGAGAGGGCACGTCCAACAGTTGGACAGCCCTTTACATCTACCGGGGGAAAAACATGCTTCCATCTGTAAACAGCCATGTCTGAACCCCACCCAATCGTGACCAGATTACATACATTAGTTTTCATTAGTTCATTTCATGTTTTTCTTAAAAACGTGCAGAAATCCATTTTCATGTTATTTTAAAAGACGTGATGCATGAACAATTAAATGCGTAAAGTAAACATACAACATATATACCATCAAGATGATAAAAGCATAACCTATATAAACAACTAATCCTAGCTACCCCAACCAAAGCAATTAAACAACACGCTCCAAGATTTCCTCAATACGGCTTCGACGTAAGGTGTAGGCCAATCGGCCATAGTAAGTCACGAGAACTTACCTCGCGTCAATTGAAATTCAAGTTCCGTCCACGAGCGTAGTTCACCTAAGGCAAATTCAAAACATTTGTCGTTAAAACGAGTTTAAATCGTTAAACGTCCAAATTAATAAACCCTTAATTAAAGAAATTTCCTAAAACTCTAATTTAGCTCATTGAGGCATTTTTATCGAGCAATCCACACTCGACACCTCAAAACCCTCATTAACTGAGTTTTCCAAAAGTATGAAAATTCATCAAACCCTAATATTCCACAACGAATCGATCAATCTTCGTCTAATATGTCCATTATATTCATAAATACAGTAACCTTATCGATTTCAAACTCAAATTGACATTTTTAGCAAAACCCTAAACGAAATCTAATCGTTTTAAATCTCTAAAAAACCAAAATCTAACGCTCCATAATCTTAGAATCTTACCTAGAGCGTTAATCGAAGGAGAAATCGTGAAGAAAACTAGTCGCCAGAGGACAAACCGTCGTCGGAAGGGAGAAACGCCGAGAGGAGAAATCGCCAGGAGGAAAAACACAGAGGGATTTCATGTGAAGTGCTGGAGAAGAAGAGGAAATGTGATTTGTATTAAAATTTCACTTGGCAAATTACCATTTTGCCATTCCTTTGATTTTCTATTTGTTTCGTCCTTTGTTTCGTTATTTAGCTAACAGTTCGGTTTCTCTAAACCTCCTTATTTCGCCAATAAATCCAACTTATTACTAGGGTTCTATTAAAACTGTCCGTTCGTAACACGGACCCCGTTTACTATTTTTACTAAAACATCCATTATATTGTGAGAAACGCAAAATCCTTGAAATTAGCGTTACAATTCCAAAAATTCTCGTATTTCTCCTCAAATCCTTATTAATTATTAGGATTCTAACAACGCTTTCTTTTCGCGAAACTGGCTCAACTTTACATATTTACAAAAATACCATTATACATATATAATTACAAAAATCCCGTAAATCTGGGTGTTACATTCCTGAAGCAAGGGACTGATTGCCCATTTCTGTTTCCACTACGGCAAGCTGTAAAGAAGAATACGCAGTTAGGGGAATATCTGTTGTTGTCTCTTCCAATTCCAATTTCTTTTCAGCGAAAGATTCACAAAATAAGGGCTTTGAAAGGCAACTAGTGCTCTTTAAGGAGAAGGGCTTGGGCTTGTTGTCGAACGAGATGGGGGACTTTTGACTTGTTTTCCTTATTAGTAACAGAATTCTCCGATCTGACTAACCAAATTCCCCTTTTGAATAAGCTATTAAGGTTAGGAATCGACGAAGAAATAGGTTCTGAAAGTGAATGCCCAATGAAATCCATTCAGCCTGCAAGAGAAAGAGCTACGGATAAGACTGATAACAACTATGAAAAGAATGGCAAGACTAGCTAGGGAAATCTAGACTCATAGGCGGTGGAAGAAATAAACGCTACCTCTCGACCCCCCTTGTTTCCAAATCTTTGAATCCAACTAATGAGTGTAAAGCATTGCCCCATAGGGAGCGTTTGACCAGTAGCGGATGCATTGCAGCTACCCATTTCGAAATCACCGAGGGAATCAATATTATTGGTCTCGATCACGTGGTTGGGCTGCATCGGGGTCTCGATCTGGAGCAACTACATATGCAACTGGATCACCTAGGTATAGAAGCTATGAATCACTGACTAAGGCTGGCTTAGATGGGCATCCTCCAATTTAAAAGTGAAGATAGCGCCATACCTCTAGTAACCTTTCCAGGTTCTTCCAACAACTGGTAATTCTCTCACAAGAGCTTATGAAAGAGTTTCCCTTTCTGTGGTTACTACAGATTCACTTCTTTCGTTTCGGAGGGCAAAGGAAGAATAGCTATCGTTTCGTACTCGGGAATCCACATCCTTGGTTGGTAGGAAACCTCTATATTAGACCTTTCAGCTTAAAGAAATGAGGAAAACAACGCGACGGATTCTATAAATTGACTCCTACAACCTTAGTCATCAAGGGGATTCTTTCTCTGGATGAAGTGTCTGGTTTGATAGAACCAGGGGCTGCGCGTAACTATTTGGTGGTCTTGGTTGACCTTGCTGGTGTCATTTCCAAATTCTTCGCCTAGAAAGTAGATTTCGACTAGTAGTACTTCCAGAGTCAAGTAGACTTCCCTGCGTTCCCAAGAGCATCCCATTAGTATCCCCGGCCAATAGCAAGACCATACGCTGCTCATGCTCATCTTATTTTGAATTCCACCTTGATTCTTAGGTTAGGGGGAACGAAGAAAAGAGAAGAGATAGCTATTCAACTAGCTACCTCTCCGCGATCGACTTAAAGTACGCATATTGAACGGTTGTTTATTTCAAAATCTAGAATTGGGCTATTTCTTAGCCTGGGACATCCCAACTTGAAGGCTTCGTCAGACTCCCAATCCAAAAGCTATAATGGGACCACCCTTTTTTCAGAAAGATGGGTCGGTGTGGCTGCGACTGAGACGAAGCTTGCTCAGGATTCCTCATTTGATAAAAAAAAAAGAATAGGAAAGGCAAAGTGGATGAATTCAATACAATACGGCCCGAACTACCCAATATGTTCTAACCGGGATGCCCCTAAGAATCTAATAAGATGAAAAAGAGAATTAAGAGATTGCTTGCCTTCAAAAATATTCTCGTATTTCTCCTCAAATCCTTATTAATTATTAGGATTCTAACAACGCTTTCTTCGCGAAATGGCTCAACTTTACATATTACAAAAATACCATTATACAATATATATTACAAAAATCCGTAAATCTGGGTGTTACATTCCTGAAGCAAGGGACTGATTGCCCATTTCTGTTTCCACTAACGGCAAACTTAAAAGAAGAATATACGCGTTAGGGGAAATCTGTTTTGTCTCTTCCAATTCCAATTTCTTTTCAGCGAAAGATTCACAAAATAGGGCTTTTTGAAAGGCAACTATGCTCTTTAAGGAGGACGGGGCTTGGGCTTGTTGTCGAACGAGATGGGGGACTTTTGACTTGTTTTTCCTTAGTAGTAACAGAAAAATAAAAAATTCTCCGATCTGACTAACCAATTCCCCCTTTTGCATAAGCTATTAAGGTTAGGAATCGACGAAGAAATAGGTTCTGAAAGTGAATGCCCAATGAAATCCATTCAGCCTGCAAGAGAAAGAGCTACGGATAAGACTGATAACAACTATGAAAAGAATGGCAAGACTAGCTAGGGAAATCTAGACTCATAGGCGGTGGAAGAAATAAACGCTACCTCTCGACCCCCCTTGTTTCCAAATCTTTGAATCCAACTAATGAGTGTAAAGCATTGCCCCATAGGGAGCGTTTGACCAGTAGCGGATGCATTGCAGCTACCCATTTCGAAATCACCGAGGGAATCAATATTAATTGGTCTCGATCACGTGGTTGGGCTGCATCGGGGTCTCGATCTGGAGCAACTACATATGCAACTGGATCACCTAGGTATAGAAGCTATGAATCACTGACTAAGGCTGGCTTAGATGGGCATCCTCCAATTTAAAAGTGAAGATAGCGCCATACCTCTAGTAACCTTTCCAGGTTCTTCCAACAACTGGTAATTCTCTCACAAGAGCTTATGAAAGAGTTTCCCTTTCTGTGGTTACTACAGATTCACTTCTTTCGTTTCGGAGGGCAAAGGAAGAATAGCTATCGTTTCGTACTCGGGAATCCACATCCTTGGTTGGTAGGAAACCTCTATATTAGACCTTTCAGCTTAAAGAAATGAGGAAAACAACGCGACGGATTCTATAAATTGACTCCTACAACCTTAGTCATCAAGGGGATTCTTTCTCTGGATGAAGTGTCTGGTTTGATAGAACCAGGGGCTGCGCGTAACTATTTGGTGGTCTTGGTTGACCTTGCTGGTGTCATTTCCAAATTCTTCGCCTAGAAAGTAGATTTCGACTAGTAGTACTTCCAGAGTCAAGTAGACTTCCCTGCGTTCCCAAGAGCATCCCATTAGTATCCCCGGCCAATAGCAAGACCATACGCTGCTCATGCTCATCTTATTTTGAATTCCACCTTGATTCTTAGGTTAGGGGGAACGAAGAAAAGAGAAGAGATAGCTATTCAACTAGGTACCTCTCCGCGATCGACTTAAAGTACGCTTATTGAACCGGTTGTTTATTTCAAAATCAAGAATTGGGCTATTTCTTAGCCTGGGACATCCCAACTGGAAGGCTTCGTCAGACTCCCAATCCAAAAGCCGTAATGGGACCACCCTTTTTTCAGAAAGATGGGTCGGTGCGGCTGCGACTGAGTCGAAGCTTGCGCAGGATTCCTCATTTGATACAAAAAAAGAATAGGAAAGGCAAAGTGGATGAATTCAATACAATACGGCCCGAACTACCCAATCTGTCCTAACCGGGATGCCCCTAAGAATCTAATAAGATGAAAAAAGAGAATTAAGAGATCGCTTGCCTTATATAATAGTAGTGATCATATCGATCGGGACTCAGTTAGTAAGGCAGCCTTAGGTAGATAGGACTTTCATCGATAGCGGGTCTCTTTCGATCTTAGCAGGTTGGGCAATGAAATGAATAGGGATGAGAGCCTTTCAAGAAGTGCATTCTGGGTTCCTCTTTTCTTCCAATTCAAGGGCGGGTGAACCGGCAAATCTAGTATGGATGGAGATCCCGGGTTTAGAATTGAAGGAGATATGGAGCCAGCATAGACACCTTGCGTAGTACTTCCTTGGCTTCGTTGGTTGTAATTTCTTCTTTTTCATCACCATTTTCATTAGTCAAAAACTCGTTATGCCTAGCTGAGCAAAAGCTAGAAGCTGAGATCCACTTTCTCTATTCTCTCCTTGTTGTATCTATCAGTGGCATTGAACCAGTCAACGAGATGGGCTTAGAGCCTATAGATATAGATGGAGGGGAGTCTGCTTAAAGCCGTTGCAAGAAGATCTGGAAAGGCTCTCGCTCGATCGTGTGAAAGAAGGTTTATTCGATCGTCAACATCTAAGGTTGATTCCGATGAAGCTCTTTCAGAGCCTGTGTCGTGAGCCTAATCAAAGGCTGAGGAATTCATTGCCTTTGCCCAGAGATAGGAGCATAGAAGAAACATAACTTTATGATACAAAACCTAGTTTTTTGGTGTCCAGGTAGTTCGATCACTCGATCGTATGGTTATGGTTCCTTCCTGCCTTGACCTGACCCTTCTTGCATCCCCTATAGATAGTAGGGTCTTTTTCTGGCTAGTGGTTATCTTACCTATTGATTAAGGCGTGAAAACAGTAAATAGTCTTTATTTATCCAATTCTTCCATTTTTGTTATTCTTTCTTCAACATTGGAAGAGCAAACCCATGAAGTGATAGTATGTTTTGGGCCCGTTCAAGCTAACAGCTGCTTCTTCTATAGCAAGTACCGAGTAGGAATCACTGCTTATTCGACCGGTCATGCCGCCTATAGGTGGTATGGTAGGGCTATGAAAACCAATCCACCCAAGGCAAGGAGAAAGACAGCTGAACATGACCATCTTTATTTAGAATATGAAGAAAAGAGTTGTTCTTTTTTGAGCACTTTCTCTTCCAGATCACCTAATAGACTGGCCTTACTTAGTGATTCTCCCCAGAAAGAGAACTTCATCCTTCATCTGGAAAAGACTAGGCTAGGCAACTCACTAACCGAGCTCAGTTAGAGTTAGAGGTTCAAGTAGAAAAGAGCATGTAGCGAGGTGAGCCAATAACTCAAAATTCTTATCTCCATGCAGAAGGAGTCACTCATTTCCCTTCAACGAGTTTAGTTTTTTGAATTTGGCATCACTGCGCTCCTTTTATATTCCTATTCCTCATCGAGTCATTCTATCTTCAATCAACTCGGACGGAATCTTGCATTCTCTATGTCGGAGCAGTGATGCACATATAGGGCAAAATTGGCTAAGCTGAGAAAAGATAAAGCCTTAGCTAGCATTGGTGGCATCTAAGGACTCTTTATTCCCCGCCAAAGAACAATCGAAAAAGTGTACTATGCTTAACACATGCTTTCTTTCTTATTAATCAGTTTCTTTTCGGGGAGACAATAGGCTTATAGTATAGAAGCTCATGCAAATAATCTTCTCTTTGTAGGAGAGAATTTCCCCATCTATCTTAGTTAGGCATTAGTAACTAACCGAATCGGAACTGACTGATCTAACTATTTCATTAGTTAAAGCCGGAACCCTAGATGTCCAGAATCCGCTGCAAGAATAGGCTGCACGAATGCCCTCTTGTCTCTTTGAATCATATCATCCCTATCTATAGGGTAATAAAGGATAGGGTAAGAAAGGTCGAGCGGTAGTGTCAATAAATAGACAAGTTCTTATTTGTATAGAAAGACAGCAAACGTAGGAGCCTCAGTGGACAAGGCAGGGCGCCGAAACGCGTCAGGAAGAGGCTTAGTCTTCGTCCAAGTTGGATCTTTCCGTCATCGAGATTGGGTTGGTGTTCAATGTGCCGGTCCCCTTTGCTATAGAGAAAATAGTTGGAGAGAGTACAAGATCGAAAAGAATGCATAGCATTCCAAGATAAAAAAAAAAAAGGAACGAGGGGAAGACTTTTCTTTATAGGGAGAAATCCATAACCAAAAATCGTGAATCAAAAAGCGCAACGAGCATTTTTTCTTTTTCATGTTAGAAGGTGCTAAATCAATGGGTGCCGGAGTTGCTACAATTGCTTCAGCGGGAGCTGCTATCGGTATTGGAAACGTCTTCAGTTCTTTGATCCATTCCGTGGCCCGAAATCCATCGTTGGCTAAACAATCATTTGGTTATGCCATTTTGGGCTTTGCTATAACCGAAGCTATTGCATTGTTTGTCCCAATGATGGCCTTTTTGATCTTATCTGTATTTTGATCCATTGTTAGGTGGGGCCCTCTCATTTCTTAGGAGAAAAAAGAGGCCTTAGGGAGTGAGAGGGGCAAAGGGAATGGCGGGTGGCCCCTTACGTTAGGATGAGTCAAGTGTAGTCGGATGGAAGGGAAGCGCATATCGGAAATGAATCTGGCATCTATGGAACCCACGTACGAACCTTCTAAGCTCGAAATGAAATGATAACATCCGGAACTTTGAGTTTTCTATGGTCAACTTAGGTGAGTCCTAAATGGATTTCTGAATCATCTCCTCAAGAAGGCAGCTCGAAAGCTGCAAGCGGGGGTATAGGTCTCGATCATGTGTGAGGTATGAATCTCTACTCTACTACGTTCATAAGGAGGAACTCGGTATGGGTCTACTAGTCATAGGTTCATATGCTGTTAACTCTACAAGAGATAGGTATGGAAGCCATTATGAATATATATCCAGGTATGCTTCTAGATAAGGAACTGAACCTCACGCCATAAACTAAATCCCTATCATGAGCACGAGTATAGTCAACTGGATCCACTGGGTTTATTGTACAGGGAAAGCCATCACTTGTCTCTAGCTCTTGATATGGAAGGTATGCTACTACCACTTCTACCGCTTCTGGATCAACAACTGACTCAAATGAATCTACTAGTTCCGTACCAGTCCATTTTTAATAGTAAAAAAAAAGGTTATGTCAGTACTGATGCTACCACTGGTGCTTTGCTAAAGGAAGAACGTGAAATTCTTTTTCCTTTCGATTTCAGGAAGGGAGGATTCATCAAAACCTATTGATTGTTCTCCAGACCAGCATGAAAAGAAAAGGAAATCATAGTCTAATTGATTTGATAATCTATGGATCTATTTTACATTAATTAGAATTCTATACATATACATAACTTCAAATTTTCTCGAGCCGTACGAGGAGAAAACTTCTTATACGGTTCTGGGGGGGTATTATTAATCTACATCTATCCCAATGAGCCATTTATCGAATCGTTGCAATTTATGTTCAATTCCGAAGAGAGGGAAGAGATCTTCGTAAAGTGGGTTTTTATGATCCGATAAAGAATCAAACCTATTTAAATGTTCCTGCAATTCTATATTTTCTTGAAAAAGGTGATCAACCTACAGGAACTGTTCACTGACAGTAATTGAACAATCATAACCCCTTTGGTTTGGATATTAATATCTACAGGCATAGCCGGTCTACAAAGTGATTTATAGATTTATTCTCGCTATATGCTGGAAAGTCCTTAAATCTTTATTAAGATTGGGTAATCAGCAGGAAACGAAATCCTACTAAGCCATGCGCCCCCTTTTGTTTTTCTTTTAGTGAACTAAAAAGAAAAAAGGCCCTGCTTAGTTCTGGAGAGTAGGATTCTCAGAGACTACACGCGAGATATCTAACGAGATAAAGATATAGTCCAATCTACCTAGAAACAGGTAAGAATTGTATGCCAGCCCTAGTGGATATTTAGTACCTGTACAAATTGGAGCACCAAATTGTTTAAAGTATAATGTCAAAATCTTTGAGTACCTTTATAGCAAGTCATCTAAACTAGGCCCTTACCTAGTGGGATTATGAGAAGGAGATGGACACATCTGGATTCCTACAACTACACACGCACCAAGTGGTAAGAAGTATACACCACAATTTGCAATCACTTTTGCGGAGTTAGATTACCTCCATCCCACAATTAATTAATGTGATTAATCTGTTAAATGGTCACTTACGGACACCTAAATTGGATAAATTGAACTTATTGATTAAATAAATCAATGATGATGCAGGAAACTCTATTAATACTTATTCTGTAGACTCTAAAAACATTCTTAGAAATGCTTGATTAGCTGGGTTTATTGAAGCAGATGGATCTTTTGATATCCAAGTGTCTCAAATCAGTAGAGGTTCGGCCAAGAACCGAGTTGACGCTAGAATGAGACTAGAGCAACGTAAGTTCGATCCTGTAACTAATGTTTCTTACTCTAGCATTATGACTATTATCAATGCAGCATTAAATGTTCCTTTATCTACTTCTAAACACAACGGTGGAGTTGAATATTTTCTAATTGCAGCTTCAAGTGTTAAGTCACAAGTAATCATTGTTAATTACTTCTCTACTTTTCCATTATTTAGTAGCAAATTATTCAACTACTTAGATTGACTTGCATGTCATAAACTCATTGAGTCTAGACAATATATTAATCAAGATGGGCGTGAGACTGCTCTAAATCTCAGAGTTAACATGAATTCGAAAAGAGTTTATGTAGACTGGGATGACTTACATAAATTACACTCTTATTAATTTACATTATACATAAATATAAGCAGTCCTCTATTGATTATTACACGTCAATAGTGCATCGGGAGAATTGCAAGAATATCCTATTTCTTTTCCTCTTTTTATTCAGTTTTGTTCTGTTCCTAATTAGTTATGGGGAAAGAAAAAATGAAAGAAAGAAAGAAGAGCCTGAGGTCGAGTTGCAGCTTGCTTCTTAGTCGTCCCCGATCTAGTTGATCTCCCCTATTATTAGATTCGCATTTCTTTGGGGGTTCTGATTTTGCTCTCTTCGTTAAGCACCTTACCTTAACTCATGATGTAAGAGATAAGAATTAGATGTTGTCGAGCTCACGTCAGTGCCTAGAGAAAGAAGGGACTTAGCTAGGGGCACATCGCCTAGTCTCGTATCAAGGCTAGGACTACTTATATATAGGACTATCTAATCGCATTTCCTAGCTTTCGTCTCTCAGTGTCGGCCACTTTCTTGGTCTTCTCTACACATTTACGGTGTAGCGGTGAAATGCCCTCTGACCTTCTAGCTTGGTAGTTTCCCCCGGATTGAGCCTTTTTTCCTTAGCCCTAGTGACGACAGACTTCAAAGCCCACCTACGGCTCCTATTATAGCTTCAAAGAAAGCGCCTTAGGCCCAATCATTCAGGTCAGGTAGGATAAGGCTGAGGTCAGGATAGAGAATTGCATCCTATTAGCGCCGCAGTTCAAACTTAGTCGATGCTTATTCACCAGATCTTAGTGCCGATTATGCATTGCTTCTTCTACTTTAAAAGACGTTGTTCACAACCGCCCGAAAGAGAATACATGCTTCTTCACTCACGCTATATTGAAGCCCCCAAAACCCAATGAAATGGTCAATTCCCAAGAGCGAAATCCCGTAGGAGTCTGGGCCTTGTCTCAGTACCAGTGGGTCCTCTCTTACCAGCATCGCCTTGGTAAGCTATTCTAGCTAAAGCCACAACTAAGAATCGAAAGGGCGGATTCTCTAATCTAAGCGAAGCATCAAAACCAAAAGCTCCTTTTTCCCCCTACCTTATTCTTAGATTTGAGTGCCTTCTTACCTTCTCAAATGATTAGAGACCGTTTATTTACTCCCTTATTCATCCCGGCCTTTCTTTTTTGTCTTCCTTCTTGTGGATCGCCTTGACTAATAGAATAGGGTCCCTAGGCAGTTAAGCAATCCTCAATGAGGACTGGTGAGAAAAGCCCTTTGTTTTTGCCTAATCTGCTTATATCAAGAGAAAGCATCCCATGTCCAGCCAGCCACCAGAAAGAGGGAGGAAGTGGTCAATCGCATTTCTTTGCTTGCACTAGGAAAAGGAGAATCATCTATCTTAACTTCATCTTTACCGAAAGTGAGACAACCCCTTAGGTTAGGAGTTAGAAGGTCTTTATTGACTGAGATTGGAATTAGTTCCCCTCTCCCAATTAAGAAGCAGGAACTCAGTTCTCTTCGTCAAGCTCATCATCTTCTTCTTCATTCGTGTAACGACCCGTAATTTGGACGTTACTAACGTGACTTGTCATGAAAATTTCTTAGAAATTCTAAAGAAATTTTAGAAAATATTAAACCTCTATAAAAATTCTCCAAAATAAGTGAACTTCCCTTATAAAACTTTGTAAAATACACGTGTAAAATTTCATAATATTATTTTTTTCGGTGAACAGTGACCGTGAATAGTACCTGTGAATAGTGCCTGTGAACAGTGACTGTGAACAGTGCGTGAACAGTGTTTGGCCGATCTATCGGCTATCTCGCTGCCAAAACCATAAAAACATTAATTTGGCCGATTGATCGCCCAAAACCAGCGACCGATCGGCCCTCTCTCTGGTTTTTCCTTTCCAAACACACCATTTCTTCATTTCCCACCTAAAATTCCTTCATAAAAACATCTTAACTTAAATTAACTTTCCACAATCTATAAAATTCATCAAAATCCTAAAATCATACTTAAATCATCCATTCAACCAATTCACAATTCATTCCTCCAAAATCACCTCAAACCTAATATTCACAATTTATTTCAACAAAACCCAACGTCATTTCTTTTATCAACCAAAGTTACATAAATTCCTATTATATTCATAAAACGTAGCGAAAGACTTAAGTTTCAGACGAATCCATCATCTAAATAAAAGTTTAAAACATCTATCTATACACATTTACCAAATACCTACAACTGGTTCCCACGGGTCAAAATCGCATCGACTGTTCAGCGCACTCCCACGGGCACCCTTCTTCAACCTGCGTATTCATCAAGCGGAGGAATGCCTTCCTCACCTGTTTCGAGTTCACCTACACTATAGAGACACCTATGAAAATAAATCTTAGTAAATTCTACGTAAGTGACAATGCATGAACATGTATATGCAATTTTCATAAAATTTCGTGCATTCATTTCATTTATCAGTTCATGTTAGTCGTCTCATTTCAGTCGTCTTAATCATCTCGTTTCAGTCGTCTTAGTCGTCTCATTTTGATTCGTCTATTTGAGTCATCGCATTTCATTTTCTTTCATGAAATCCATGCATAAATCCATTTTTCATGACATTTGTAAAACGATGATGCATGACAATAAAAGCGTAACATAAACATACAACGTGCGTACCATCAAAACAATACAAACATAACCTACAAAACAACTAACCCTAAACTACCCAACCAAAGCATATAAACATAAATATCACCAAATAATCCTCAACATCAAAACCCGACTTATGGTGTAGGTCAATCGGCCACAGTAAGTCACGAGAACTTACCTTGGGTCCTTAGCACACCGAGCTTCGTCTGCGGGCTTTGTTCACCTAGAACATTTCACAACGTTCTTTGTTAAAACCGAGCCTAAACAATGAAATTTTGAAAATTTATGAAACTCCTAACTAAAGGAAATTTCCTAAAGTTTTAATAAACCTCTCTCGGGCATTTTGTCGAACAACTTACGTGCACATTTTCATTCACTAATTTCTCCCTAATCCAACACCCGATCTAAACAATTCAAACGCCTATACGTCACCCATAACGTCTACTTTAATGTGTCATAGCTAATCCTCACACCACACTTACCAATCAAGCCTAGAAATCTCGAATTCCAATATACATTAAAACGAAATTTTTAAACACAAAAAAATCCAACCTTAAATCCATTCTCAATCTTTAAATCATCAATAACTATTAATCTATCATCAATAATCATCAATATGTCAAAACTATCAATTTCCAACCAAAACCCTAAAATTATACAAACCCTAAATCGAATAAACCAAACGAATAACAACCCTAAATAAAAAACTAATCTCGTAGAACATGTGAATCTTACATAGAGTGTTGAATCGTCAAAGAAAACGGAGGAGAAATCGCTGAATCGCCGGCGTGAGGGAGCTTGGCCGAGAGGAGAGAAACACAGGGAGAAGGAGAGAGTTCTGCGTAGGAGGAGGAGAAATAAGGGTGGGGGAGGTGTTTTGGGTTTTTATAAATTTAACTTGCCAATTGACCTTTTTGCCCTTTCTATAAATCATTCACTAATTTCGTTAATTAGCCTATTTATTTTGTTTCTTCGAAATTTTCTTATTTCTCCAAAAATTCCAACTTACTCTTAGGATTCTAACAAAACTTCTCGTTCGCAAAACGAGCTTAATTTACTATTTTTACGAATTAAAACTCTATAGGGTTAAAAATGAAAAATCGAGCGTTACACTACCGATTTGGATTTCTGAATTTCCCATATTTCTCCTAAAATTTATATTAATCGTAAGGGTTCTATTAAAACTTTCCGTTTACAAAACGGACCTAGTTTACTAAAATACCCTTTATATTACGAGAAATATCAAAACTCGCAAAACCGTCGACACATCTTCAAAAATTCTCTTATTCCTCCAGAGACTCCAATTCATTCATAGAATTCCAATAGACTTCCCGTTCGTAAAACGGGATAAATTTGACATATTTACGAAAATGCCATTACGTTCCAAAATCCCATAAACCCGAAAGACCGAGTGTTACAATTCGTCCCTCTAAGATTGCTTACTTTCTTGCATATATTAATTGGAGAATCCTGTCATACCAGAATCTTCTTAAGCTTAAGAAGTAAGGGTAGCCCGCGTGTCAGATCCCGTGGAAGATAGATAGGGTTCCAGTTTCTTAAGGGGTTCCAAACTCAGAAGTTCAAACCCTTACGAGGACAGCTTCTGCCCTTACTAAAAGAAGACTCTTAGTCGCGTGACATGAACGAAGGCCTATTTGCTTAAGCGTTCTGGGATTGGAAACTTGACTTAGATAGGGCCGCTTGCTTGCCCGGGAAATCAAACTAACTCAGAATCAGATCTGTGCCCTGGCCTAGGAGAGACGTTGCCCTAGGAGAAGCGGGCCTTAACTTCAAATAACTCCTCATAAAATGGGAGTTCTTTTTCTTCCCCTTTTTCCCCAAGAAGTCAGAAGTGTGATTTCCAATAGTTGGGGCTCTATAAAAAGTGGTATAATAAGTTGAAAATTCCCCCTTCTAGTTTAAGCTTGAATCAAATAGCCGGCTCCTTTAACTTATTGACAACTGATTGGCCTATTTTCTTATTAAGCGTTAGCTGGAACATGTGATTTACGACTTAGCCTTCCGATCGATTCACACACCTCACCAACTAGCGCTAGCCACGACATGGAAGGGTAGTTTTGTTGATGCATTCTTGTTGAGAAAGTTTTTTTCTCTTCATTCTTTCAGATTAAACAATATATTTCATTTGTACAACCTCTAATTTCTTTTTTTCTTTATTTGTTGGGGACTTTTCTATTGGATTTTAATGTGTCTCACAATCCGAAATAATTAGGGGAGGGTCACTTCATTTTTGTATCTAGAACGAATAGGTTCAGTTCAAGAGATGAGAGAATTAAGGATACCCACCAGAAAGACTAATCCAATCCATAATGATGTACCAGAAAATACAAGATTTTTGTTACCCGACCAACCATCAGGAGAAGCAAATACAGCGGGCACACTAATCAGTAAGATTGATGAAGTAGTAATTAATGCAAAAACAGCCAACTAGAAAGCAACAGTCATGTTTCGAATCCTCCAATGTACCAACAAGATATACCATTTGATCCTTTTACCAGCCAACCAAAAATTATAAGAAAATCCATCATGGAGGGATTTTACCGTAAATCCATTGATTCCATATGAATTATTAGTAACTTTTTAACACTTTAAGCATGGATAATGGATAGTTTTTTTTCCTTCACAAAAAAAGTGTATGCAATATCATATATATATAGGATCGTTAAGATAGAAACAGGAGTAGAAGAGTAGAAGAAGATAGCAAAAGATATCAATATTAAACAAGAGAAATTTTACTTACAAGAGGAAAAAAGTGCAAGCACACTAGAGTTTTTCAGGAGAGGGAAGGCAAACTCTAAAAAACTTGAGAAGAAATGAAAACTAGGGCTCCTTTATATAGAGGAGGAGCGTACAAACAAACAAATATTAAGTCGTCATGGATGACGAACTAAAACACTCAATACTAGCTAGTGGAGCTAGTGGATTTACTATTGGAAGCACTATTTGAACTGGTGGATGCACTATTTGGGTCCACCACTTTTGGAAATGTCTGGCACCATGCTAACGTTGAAAACTTTGGATATTGGACAGATGGATTCCATTGCTTCCACTTGGTAGCTTCAATTTTGTAATTGGATCCTTCTGGAAATGAATCCATATTTCGTAAAAAATATTCGGATGGTGGTTTTGGAATAGGAGGTTGAACTTTGTCCCTCCAAGTCCTCCAAGTATGAGGATTGGTCATGTGCTATTTCCTGCAGAAATTTGTATTTTGACCCAACTATCATAATCTTCAGGGGTCCAATTAGTACGACGCCACTGGTCACAGTTGTATTCAGCATAATCATCAGGGCTTCGATTATTTTTCTTGGCCCATTTATTCCTCTTTTTGCACCATTTTTTGTATTTTTTAAGTCCTCTATTAACTCGAGCTTTGACTTCATCCAGAGCAATTTGATAAGCTGGATGTCTTTCGAAAGGTCTTGGTTGCAGAGGCCAAGGTCTCCAAAGTAAAATTCGAGTCAAAGGATTCATTGGAACATTATGCCTTTGATGATATTTGGAAATAGGGAAAGGTCTTCCCCAAGGAATTCGACCGGCTATAGCATCTGCTCTAGCTTGTTGGAGAATAGCAGCATCCCAAGGGTCAAGCTGACCTTGTTGTTGATGATGAGCTGCTTCAATTTGCATATTTTCGATAATGGCGTTTTCTGCATCCCAGTGACCCATTAAAGAATTTTCTTTTTTCCCTTTCTTCGACAATAATTGTATTGAGAACACTCAATAAGAGAATTGAAAAGATCCTCTTCGGTTGGAATAATATCTTCAGGATTTTGAGATTCGCCTGGTAACACCTGAAAGCGATTTGATCCTGAAAGCATAGAAGTATCAGAATCTGAATTAGAAAACTCCTCTTCTTCTGAGTCATTTGAATAAAACATTTGGCCTTTTATAGTCTCAAAAAATTTTGTATAACGTTCCTGTTTTGATAAACCAGGAAATTTTAATTTGATATCTTTTTTCATTGTTTGAACCATATTCAAAGATTCCTTCTTTGAATTATTGGAAATAGAATTAGCAGCTTTTACTTTATTGATTTGAATAGCATCAATAATTTTTGAATAACACTACTCAGTGTCATATCTCGACCACCATTTGACATAAAAGCTTCTTTGGAGCTCTGGGATATCTAAGTGATCTGTATCCAGCTCAAGATTCCATTGCCAAATCCAATTAATCTGGAATTCGGTAAAGAACCATAATAGAACTTTGCCTTTGAACATAAATCTTTTATCTTGGAAATCTGGATGAGTATCAAACCATAATTGGAATTGATCTTGAATCTTTTTTGGTAGAATATCAAACTCAGGAGAGTGACTTTGCCACCAATGAAGAAACCAGTTTGGAAATTGATCCTCTGTTTTTAGAATTTCTGGATTCATAGTAAAAAATCATGAATGATTCCTCTTGGGATTTTGATAATGAAACACATGAGACCAAGCTTGAATATAGTCCCAGTAGTTGTAGTTTTGCTCATCGTTTTTGGTAGTTGTTTTCCTTGGAGTGAAAACATTTAATCTCCATTCCTGTGGATGAAGAATTCGAATAATATAGCACTTTGAATGAGTCATTGTACTTTTGATATCTCTTTCATCAACATAATTATGTTGGATTTGAACAGAATTTGTATCAATTATAATAGCTTCAGAATAGAACCGAAGCTTTCCCTCCATAATTGGATAATGCTGGCTTCCCATATATCTTTCTTTGAAAAACCAAGCATCTTTTTGATGGAGAATAATATCTCGATTGGAAAGTGTGAGTATAGACTCAGCCACTGATTTTTTGATAAGTTGTGGTCCACTCTCAAGTAGGACTTCTTTGGCAGTTTTATTCGAAATAGCATCTTTAGAGGATGATGCGTTTTCCCCTAAAGTGGGAAACTCTTTTTGAAATGAGGCATTGGAAATACGATTGGTATTACTACCACGGCCACGAGGTCACCCCCAAACTGGGGTGAACATCCTGCAAGAATTCTCTGGTTAGAAAATCAGGAAGAGAATTATCAATGCCTTTGATATATTTGATAGTAAAATCGAAAATAGAAAGTTCTGATTGCCATCGGGCAAAGATCTGTTTGGACACTAAATGTTTAACATCTTTTGTTAAAATTTGTTTTGCAGAAGAACAATCTACTCTTAAAACAAAATGTTTATTAAGTAAATCATCTTGAAATTTGGTAATACATTTGACAATTGATAAAACTTCTTTTTTAACAGTAGAATAATTCTTTTGAACAGGTTTCCAAACACCAGAAGTAAATCTTACTAATTCTGATTTGGAAGTATATGGATTGATTTGTTTGAGAATACCTCCATAACCTATGTCTGAGGCATCCGTGTCGACAATCTTATCCCATTATGGATTTGAAAGTGATAAACAAGGTAAAGTTTGAGCTTTTACCTTTATTTTTTGAACAGCTTCTGTATGTTTCTGTGTCCAGGGATTTGGATTTTTTCTTAATCTTTGATATAATATAGCAGTGTCCTGTGCTAAATTTGGATAAAAATCTCCTAAATAGTTGAGACTTCCTAAAAATCTTTGAAGCAAATTCAATACTTCTATTAATTGGAATTATGGTACCTTGTTTACATTATGACCAAGGAATCTCACAGTGGTTTAAAAAAGTTGTAGTTTAGTAGCGGATACTACTAAACCATTAATTTTCATAGCATTTTTAATAATGCACAGATGCCTGAAATGTTGATCAATTGAATTAGAAAATACAAGGATATCATCGATGTAGACAATACAAAATTTTGAATATTTGGAAAAAATATCATTCATGATATGTTGGAATTCTGAAGGAGCATTTTTAAGTCCAAAAGGCATTACATTCCATTCGTAAGGACCAAAGGGGACTACAAAAGCAGTTTTGTAACGGTCTTTTTTGGCAATTTGAATTTGCCAATAACCTGATTTGAGATCGAATTTGGAAAAGATTAAAGCAGATTGTAATCTATCTAATAAATCTTTTTTATTTGGAATTGAATATCTTATCCATTGGAGAACATTATTCAAAGGTTTGTAATTGATGACAAGGCGGGGAACACCATGCTCTTTTTCAGCATTTTTGTTTACATAAAAAGCAGTACAACTCCAAGGAGATTGATTGGGTTGAATTAACTTTTTATCTAGTAAACTTTGAATCTCTTCTTGACACAATTTGAGATATTCTTGTTTCATTTGACTGGGTCTTGCCTTAGTTGGAATTGATTTTTCATCAAAATTTGAAATATAGGGTAAAGAAACAATATGTCGTTTTCTTTCCCAGAAAGCATTTGGAACGGTATGACATACTTCATTTTGAAATTGGGATTCGATAACTTTGATTTTATTTATAATTTGGATATCCTTAAGTTGTTCTTCTATTTTGAGAGAATTAATTTCTGATTAAAGAAAACTTAATTGTTGGATTTTGATTTGAGAAAAGTTTTTTAACTCATTTAGTATCTTAACCACAGGGTCTGAGACAAATGGATAAAGAACTTGAGTATTTTGTACTGTGGCCAGAATACCATCTTGATTGATAGTAATGGGCATGATTTGTTGGAGAAAAGGAGTGCCTAGCATGACTTTATGATTTAAGTCTTTTACTAGCAGAAAGGTTGTTGGAAGACATATCTGTTCATTACAGATAATCACATTGGACAATTTATAATTAACTTTAATTTTACTGCCTCCAGCAGTAGTCAAAGTCTGCTTTGTTTTTTCGAAATACTTTGTTGGAATAAATCCTTCTTGAATACAATTGATGTCAGCTCCACTATCTACAAGAGCAGTTATTTTGGAAATTTCATATTCATGATATATTAACAAAGAGATTTCAATATACCATTTTTGAAATAAAATTTTGTTGATGTTGTTCAATGATTCGAAATTATCCTGATTTGGAGAATTTGTTTGAAAATCAATTGATTGTTGATTGGAAACATACTCTTCTAATTTTGAAATTTTTATTTCAGAAATAATTTGATGATCTCGAAGCATTTTAATTTCAGATTTGAGATCATTGACTTCTTTGTTTAAGTCTTGGATAGTAATTGGAGAGATTTTTTGAATGTGATCTATTCTGTTAAATACTTCATGCATGCTGTAGTATTTAGGTTTTAGAATAGATTCAGGTTCTGTCGGATTATGTATTTGAGGTTGCATGATATTTGAAATTAATTTAATCCTTAAATGAGGATCTGGAATTTGATCAATGTTTTTGAGATATCTTCTTGTTCTTGAGTAAGAACATTTAGAGAGAGTTTTTGAATTTGATTGCAACATTGATTGATACAATCTTCTGCAGATGAAGAAGAAGAGAAATCATCATATGGAACATTAGAATCAGAATCTTCAGAAGATTCTAATAAGAGTTTGGAAATTTGGATCCGAGTTTGATCATCATGTATTAACTCATGTAATTTTTTAAGTTTGTAACACTTATTTGCATAATGTCCTTGTTGACCACATTTGAAACATTTAATTTGAGATTTGGGCCTTTTTCGAGGTCCAGAACGTTTTCGTTTTTGATGATTAGTCCAAGTGGGATTATTTGATATTAATTGTTTGGCTTTAAAGTGTCTTTTCTTATTTTGATAAGCTTTATATATTTGGGATTTATGATGTTTGGATTTATCCTTTTTCTTTTTAGGATATTGGATTAGAAGGTCATAGGCAAATTGTTGACAGAATTCACCGATTTCTTGTTTGCCAGTGAGGTTTTTCTTTTTCAATTGATATTGTAATTTCATATCGTTACATAACGATATACCTTCTTGGAGACAAATACTCACTAGATGACCATAGGTACAACTATCCCAAGGGATATTTTGACCATGATTCATCACACTTAGCTTTTGTTTGACACGATTGGCAAATTGAGTGGGTAATCCCTCAATGAATTTGGATTTCCAATAAGGAGCATTTGCATCAGTTCTCTGAAGAACTTTTGTAATGAAAACATCTTTATACCATCTGAAGTTGGTTAAAGATCCATATTTGAGATTTTGTAGGAGTTCAGTACCCCTTTCATGACGTTGTTCAATTGAACCAACGAAATGAAGAATGATGGTTTGAATTAGTGTATAAACACTATCTTGCTGTTGGGAAGTTGTTGTTTGAGTGTGACTCCTTCCAGTAGAGTCAACAGAGTCGGAAGTTTGACTTGTTAATTTGACAGCATTAATGATTTCATGTCTTTGGGTTGAAGTGAGAATATTGTCCCACCAACCTTTAAGACCACCGGTGAAACCACTAATAATAAAGATAGCAATACCTTTATCAGTGTTTTGAGATGCCCTACACACACTTGTATACATCATCATTTTGTGAAGGACTTCATAAATTTGATATTCAGATAAACTATCTATGTTCCATTCATAAATAGTTTTAACCGAGTAGGCTGTCTGACTTTTGAAAAAGTTTTCTTCCCATAGAAGATCAGGAGGTGTTGGTCGAGGATAATAAGTTCGCCTAAATAAATCACCACCTATATTATCTTTATACTTGATTCGATTTAGAGATAGATTTTGGACATCTATTGAAGGATCTTCATACCTTGGAAAAGCAATTTGCATTTCATTAATCTTTTCTAGATCAGAATCTAACTCAGATGCACTAGAGGATTCATTAGATTGGTAATTGATAGTTGAAAGATAACATTCTTTAACCTTTTAACTAATTCATCCATGAACTCATTATCTTTGTTCGGATTTTTGAAATTAAAATTTGAAAGGAATATTGGAGGTTGGAGATCAGGTTGACTGATGATTAATTCCTTGGTACCTGAAGAAGATGCGACAGTTTCTACTGTTTTAGCTGATTTTTCTTCAGTTAATTTGTCAATCTGTTTTTCAATTCTTTGAATTTGATTACCAACAGTTCTTAGATGAATATTGGTATAATTAATTTGCTTATTAATGGTGGATTCCATTATGACATCCTTTTCTTTGGAAGAAGTAATCTACTAAAGGAATTGCTTCAATAGTAGAAGTCTGATCTTGATTAGTAAGTTTGATTGGCTCAAAAGGAGGATGAACTGATTTGATAGGTCCTGTCTTTGTATGCCAATTAATTTGGAATTTTTCATATTCTTCCAGCATGGAAACGAAAGACGATTGATTTGGAATATACTCATTCCAAAACCATTGTTGGAAAAGTTGAACCTTTTGTTCTCTTTGAATATAAGAATAAAATGTTTCTTTTATAATTTGAAATTGATAAGACTGGTAAATGGTAGGGAGCCATTTACGAAATATCTCATTTGAAGGATTTTGATATTCTTTACTCAGAATTTCTCTATTAACAGATCCTGGAGAAAAATCCATTAATTTTTTATTTGAGGTGGTAATTGTCATTAATTTACCATTAGGAATTTGACATGAATAAGAATACTCAGATTCATTATCAGAAGAATACTCAGATTCATTATCAGATTCGTAATAATATTCCATTAGAGATTAAAATTCATTTCGGATGCTGTTGGGGAATCAGCATTGATAGATTGGTCATCCTTTTGACCAAATTTGGGATGTTTGGAATTTTTGTAAAGTCCATGAGGAATTTGTTCCTTAGCAATTTGTAATTCCTCAATGTTTGGTAATTGAGTATCCAATTGGGAAACTTAATGTCTTGAACTAGAAGGATCTAGTGTCCTAAAAGGAGGAAAGCTAGATCTAGACGATAAGCTTCTAGACAAAGAAATTCTTTGGTTTAGGTAGTATTTGATTTGGAAGATTCCATGTATTTGGAAAAATAACTTCTTCCCAGTCTATGAGACGAGGAATAGCCACATTAGTAGATAATAGATTACTTTCTATTACCATTGTTTTTCCAGGGATTTCTCTTAGAATTGCATTTGGACACAAAATATTCATTACTTTGTAATTAATTCGATAGATGACTGCGATGGTTTCTGATCCGGGAAGGAAATCATAACCATGTGTTTGAATGTTTAAGGTGATAGCCTCAAACAGATTGGGATCTGTCAAAGACAGATTAAGATTTGGAAATACATTGAAGTATATTGGTCCATGACAAAGACTCGATTGAATAACTCCCATGAGAGAGTTTTTGAAGTTTTGATTTCTAGCATCTCTAAGATTTGCAAGGATACTAGCATTTAAACCTGGTAATGTTAAAGGTTTAAAAGCAATTTAAATTAATCCTATGTGGATATATTTATATTTTTAAAAATATTTTTGAATATCTTTTAAACTTAGAAGTTTAATAGTTTTATTTGTTGAATCTAAACAAATAGTTTGTTCAGATATTTTGATAGCATTTTTGAAAATGAATTCAAAGGTTCCTAATTTGTAAATATCTTTTGTATCGACTTCAAGAATAGTCCATTTGTTTAATTGAAGTTTTTGATTAACTTCAATTATTTGCTCATTTTTAGTAGATTCATTTGATAATTTGGAAAAATCAAAGATATTCATTGTT
Source organism: Begonia masoniana (assembly GCA_022432975.1). Lineage (NCBI taxonomy): Eukaryota > Viridiplantae > Streptophyta > Magnoliopsida > Cucurbitales > Begoniaceae > Begonia > Begonia masoniana. The sequence continues at coordinate 21,786,388 of CM039512.1, read as the reverse complement.
TAGAAAAGTTAATTCATTTATGAATAAGCTAACATATTCTAAATTTAATCTTAAGAATTTAATTTGAAATAAGATAATAAATCTTATTGATAACCAATTCTCCTCGTATTGATTTCATCAATAATACCATATTGATTTATTGATAACACCTTATTGTTATTCCAACTTAAACTATGCAGATTCACGATTTACCCATATTAACACAACCCATCTCAGAGAGATAAATTCCATAATATTGTGGAACAAATATCTCATCAAACCACGTAATATGGGTGTAAACGCCTCACAGCCTATCCCCGGCAATCACGGCAACAACCCCGACGTGATCATTAAAGACCCAATTCCACAATATTATCAAACCTTAGTGTTGATATTGTACGTAGATCTACACAGCCATCATTAGAAAACTTATTGGTGAAATCAATTCACCGTATTGGTAAAATCAAATCATCTTATTGAGAAGAATAAATCATTTTATTGGCTATTATCAATATCAAATTAAATTAATAAGATTACCCTTAGAATACTAAAGCATTATTCACTCCATGAATTAACAATTTTCTAGCCTGACATCCAGGCTCTGATACCAATTAGGGGAAGGATCGTTAAGATAGAAACAGGAGTAGAAGAGTAGAAGAAGATAGCAAAAGATATCAATATTAAACAAGAGAAATTTTAGGAGAGGGAAGGCAAACTCTAAAAAACTATCAAAGACAGATTAAGATTTGGAAATACATTGAAGTATAAAGATGTTTTCATTACAAAGTATATATACACACATATATATATATATATATATACTTATATATTCATACCGGATATGATATCTTTATATCGTATAGATAGTAATGGTATCAACTTATATGTCCATGTTCTATTTGGTATAATAAAAAGAAAAAAGAAATTCTCTTTTGGAGAGATGGCCGAGTGGTTGATAACTCTGATCTTGAAAGTATTCATTACTTTGAAATTCTCCTTTTGTTCGGAGAATAGATTTTGTTCTTCATTTTCTTGGTTTTGTCCGGGTCAGTATCATAAAAGGGAACGGATCAGATTGTATTTCATAAATCTTCCTTTTTCCTTGTTGCAGCTAGTGCTCTTGCTTGGAGTAGGAAGAGTGAGAAAGAGAAACTGGTGGCTTACAGAGCCTTGAGTTTAGTTTGAAATCAGTTAATTCGGCTTCTGGAAGGAAGAAGGGTGAAGGAAATAGGCCCATTATTTGAATTAAGGCTCCCAGAACAACACTTCTTAAGACTCTCGCTCGGGCTTAATTAATTTACTAGGGGTTAGGCATTTCGACTCCCGCTAGCCTGCAGATGGAACTGCAACTACTATTATATATTCATACCGGATATGATATCTTTATATCGTATAGATAGTAATGGTATCAACTTATATGTCCATGTTCTATTTGGTATAATAAAAAGAAAAAAGAAATTCTCTTTTGGAGAGATGGCCGAGTGGTTGATAACTCTGATCTTGAAAGTATTCATTACTTTGAAATTCTCCTTTTGTTCGGAGAATAGATTTTGTTCTTCATTTTCTTGGTTTTGTCCGGGTCAGAAAGGGAACGGATCAGATTGTATTTCATAAATCTTCCTTTTTCCTTGTTGCAGCTAGTGCTCTTGCTTGGAGTAGGAAGAGTGAGAAAGAGAAACTGGTGGCTTACAGAGCCTTGAGTTTAGTTTGAAATCAGTTAATTCGGCTTCTGGAAGGAAGAAGGGTGAAGGAAATAGGCCCATTATTTGAATTAAGGCTCCCAGAACAACACTTCTTAAGACTCTCGCTCGGGCTTAATTAATTTACTAGGGGTTAGGCATTTCGACTCCCGCTAGCCTGCAGATGGAACTGCAACTGCTTTTGACTCTGGCTCGGGAATTGATCCCGGGTTGAGTTCTTTATGGGCTTCACACGCTTAAGGCTACGTTGGAATCATTTTCAGACTAGAAGGAACTGGCTTATGGAGTTCTAATGGAACTTTGCCGACTAACTGACAGCGAGGCTGCTAAGGCCCATTGAAGACGTTTAAGCTCCTTTACTTGACTATCAAGCAAGCGAAAAAAGCCCTAAGATTGGCCCCCTTCAAACAAAGCCCTTCAGATGTGCACTCAAGGCCTAAATATTTGAGTAAGGGAGGTATCTTTCACTTAATTAGCAACCAATGCCCCATGACTTTACAAGACTGCATAAAGTCATGGAATCATACATTAAGAGGACAAAAGTGAAGTAATTAACTGTACCTCCTCCTGTTGGAGTGGTTAGTGAATCTGAACAATGGAATGCACACTTTCTCATAATTGGTTTGGGTATCCCGGAGTTTGCTTTCGCATACAAGTAGTGGCCACGTATGTGACACAAATTCTTTCTTTATGTTAGTACGACCGGATTTCTATCAAGACAATAGAATGAATTGATATTAAATTGCAATAACAGTACTGTAAGCTAAACAATGATATTCAATAGCTTCAATTACTATAGACGTGATGTAATATCTGTACATTCAAAGTCTTTAGCTATAGTTATTTATTGAATTACGGACGAGCATGTTGTTTTATTAAATAAATAATTAAATAATTAATGTTGTGCCATGCTATAGGTGCATTACAGTATTGCAGTCATACTAGTATACCTATAGTTAATAAGATTAGTGTAACTGAATTAGTGATGTGTATTAAATAAACAACAGTTAGTGGTCCAATAAGCATAGCATGGGCCTTTCATGCTGCTCATACATCTCTGGCCACATAAAGAGCTCAAAGCAAAGCCAGTAGCAACAACGCGATATAGTTATCTCAAAGGGACCACTCATGCTGGCCACATATCTTACTAGGACCATAATGCATAGGTATACGCGTTTGGCATATAGCTACTTTGCGATATAAATGCAGGACAACTCGGGCCACATATAGAGCTCAAAGGCTATAGGGACTGGCCACATAGGTATACATATACGGAAGTGGCCAGTATACCTAAATGCCATGTAGCAGCTATATACAACTCAATATCCATTGCAGATAGGGCTTTACCCTCGTTCTCCGTTTCAGCTGTCGAAACGCTCGTGGCCCAGAAATCCACACTAAAATATCTGGCGATAGATCCTTAGAGGCCTTTTTCACGGGATTTAAGCCTTGGTCGAACCCCCCCTTTTTAAGTGTTTACAGCAAAGCACAGACCAATCATACCATCCGCTGAGGACTGACTCGAAATGCTGCTAAGATATCAATCTCTTTGGTTTCATATTCAAGAGTGTAATAAGTCAATTTCTAATCTTTAACACTGGAATCCAACACTTGCTTGAGTCTCTGTCTGTGGTGACATAAGTCCCTCCCTCATGAATTCTGAATTCTCATAATAATAAGGTCTACTCGACATGAATTAGGACTTAATCAAACCTTTCACAGCCCAGGTGAGTGGCTACGTTTTAGGGTGGTAATTGGTTGCGTGGTCGAGCAGCTGCCCTTGGCACGAATGGAAAGGTGTTCCATAGCATCTGGAGCCTGTTCTGGTTACTACAATTAGTGTAGTACCTTTCTTTTATTTTTAGGGCTTACTTCGGAGAGTACCGCAACTATTGTTTGAGTATAATCCTGGTATCCTTCAACAATTGTCTTTGTGGCTCCTGTTGCTGCAGAGCCTCTGTACTGTTGGTTTTACCCCGATAACGGGTCCTTGAATATTCTCAGGTTCCGATTGTCGACAGCTAAGTTATTTTTTCCTTCCGTAAGGAAATAAGTTTTGCAAAGTCCAACAGGCATTAGTAGCGTGCCCGCAGTACCTGTGGAATCAACTGTATGCGTTTGGATGAAAGTTTGTGGGTTTTGTGTAGTGAAAGAGAAAAAATATGTAATATCCGGCCTGTACGGAATTTTGTATTATAATATATATATTGACATTTTATATATATGTCAAATCAAACCCGTTTTACGAAAAGAAAGCGTCATTAAGATCCTAACGATTAGTTGGAATTTTAAGGAATTTACGAGAATTTCTGGAGTAATAACGCTATATTTCGAGTAATTAGGTTTCTCGTAAAATAACGGACATTTTAGTAAAAATAGTAAACGAGGTCCGATTTGCAAACGAACAGTTTTAATAAATCCCAAATAATAAATTGGACTTATTGGTGAAATAAGAAAATTTGGAGAAGCCAAATTGCTAGCCGATTGACGAAACGAAAGACGAAACAAAATAGAAATAGAGCGAAGGGCATTATAGTAATTTACCAAACCAAATTTAATTAAAAACAAATGCTTCTCTTCTTCTCCACGCCATTCCTTCTCCCTGTGATTTTCCTCCCTCCCCGCGGCGACATTTTCTCTCCTCTCGGCGTCCTTGCTTCCGGTGGCCGGTTCGTGCTCTAATCGTTCTGTTTTCTTAGTGCTTTCTCCTCCAATCGACGTTCTAGGTATGAACCTATGATCTTAGAGCTTTTATTTCGATGTTTATGGAGTTTTAAACAATTAGGTTTCGTTTAGGTTTTGTTAAAAATCGAGATTTAGGGCTCAAAATTGATAGATTGTTATAGTTTACGAACATATTTCACGTATTAAACGTTATTGGAAGAAGTTTGGACGATTTAGGAGAAATGTTGAATTTGTAAATTTTGGGTTTTCAGAAAACTTGTAAATTAGATTTCGGGGTATCGAGCGTAGATTAATAGATTAAATGCCTCGATAAATTAAGTTGGAATGTTAGGAAATTCCTTTAGTTGAGGTTTTGACAGTTGGACGTTTATAAACTTAAACTCGTTTTAACGTCAATCCTTGTAAATTGCTTAGGTGATCAGCGCTCGTGGACGGAGCTTGAGCTGCTTTGGACACGAGGTAAGTTCTCGTGATCTTCTTTGGCCGATAGGCCTACACCGTACATCAAAGTCGTCTCGAAGAGTTTTGGAGATGCGTATGTTTATTTGCTTTGGTTGGGTAGACAGGTTTAGTTGTTTCATAGGTTATAGGTTATGCATTTATAGTCTTGATGGTACACGTTATTGCTTGTTTACTTTATGATATAGAACTGTTTATGCATCACGAGTTTTAAAGAAAAGCATGAAAGTGAATTTTTGCACAATGTTTTAAAGATAATGCAAAGAATAAAATAGGCCGTAAGGCATACAGTTAAAATGGGCCGTAAGGCATATAGTTAAAATGGGCCGTAAGACATATAGTTAAAATGGGCCGAAAGGCATACAGGCCGAAAGGCATACAGTTTATAGGTCATGCGAGGTGGGGCTCAGGCACGGCTGTACGTGTTGTAAGCGTGTACCCCCCCCCCCCCCCCCTCCGCCTCTACTTGGAAAGAGTAGTCTGCCCGCTAGATGAGCTCTCTCCGGTTAGAGGGATTGGATCTCGGTGACACCTACAGTGCATAGCATGGCATAGCATAGCACAGCATAGCATAGCATAGCATAGCATTTGCATTTACGAGTCTTACTGAGATTTTTATCTCATAGTGTATTGTATGGTGTAGGTGATTACGAGGGGACAGGTGAGGACGAGATCCCTCCACCTGAGGAGTGACGCAGTTGACGGAGGATGGCCTGCTGTGGTGTGTTGCGCAGTCGATGCTCACCTGACTCGTGGGGAAGTATGTATAGATTTTGAGAGTTTTAAGTTATTTTGGATAGAATAGGAAAATTGTATAGACATTATAGGGTGTCTGGTTCTGGTAGTAGATAGGTTTACATTTTAATGTTTTTAAACGTTTTGTAATTGTTTAGTGATTTTAAAACAGGAGGATATGTTCGGTTTTTAAACATATCCACGCGGTTTATTTCCATAAAACGTACTTGGTTTTAAAATGCGTTTGCAGTTGTTAACGAGGGGTAAGTGAATTATGTGGGTTTTGAGTGTTCGGAGGAATACGTGAATTGTGAATGTATGATGTAGGGAAGAGAAAAGAGAGGTATATGTTGTGTGTATATGTGTGATCGCAGGAGAAGAAAAAGGAAAAGGGGAAGGAGGCAGAGGAGATGGCGACGAATCGCCATGGGGGGCGATTGCATCGCCACTCCCTGGAAAATTTCCAGGGAGTGTGGCGATTAGTCGCCACAAATTGTGGCGACTGATCGCCACAGGCGATATGCAACAAGCGAGTAATCGCCTGTTGCAATCGCCAAAGGGAAATTATTCGCCCTATCTTTTGGGCGAGTAATCGCCCCGGCATGTAAGGGGCGATTGCTCCTTTTGTCCCTCGATTTAATTTAATTGTTTTTAAATGTTTTTTTTTAAACTGTTTTACATGTTATTTAAAATTGTTCCAAGATTCGTTTTAAACGATTTTCCTAACGAAGCTCGATTTCAATTCCGATTTCGATTTTCCGTTTAGGTTTCGTCTAGAGTATATATAAAAAAAAAAAAAAATCGGTTACAGTATTAGGGTGGTTACAAAGTAGCTTCAGTTTCTGAATATGGCAAGCATACCTAGGAAATAGAGATTGGGATCCCATTGATCCAGCAGAAGCAACGGCTATGGCATGGACAATAAAAGATCCTTTTCCATAGCCGGGGCCGAAAGTTTCTCGTAGCCGCAGAAGCTACGACATGGGCATAGCTAGGTGCTGGCTTAAGTACTGGTGAAAGTACCTAAAACTCAATCAATATCAACAAGATGTTGATACCGGATGGTTGATTTTGTCAGAAAAGAAAGTAGGTTTCGAGCGTTCATTAATTAGTAAACCTCCGGTGCTGGGAAGGTCAGGACCGTGGTCGTCTGTCTCTGGTTTGCCGGCCGATAAGATCTATGAGATTGATCGCTGGGTTGATTTGGCTACAGAAAAAAGGCCACGAGCTCCTTAACTTAAAAAGGAAGTGCTGAAACCCATCCTTTTTTAAGTCACTCAGCAGCCCCTCAAAAAGAAGGTAGTCCGTTTCCTTTTCAAAGGGTTTCATAAGGACACGAACCGTTCGGGGATGTACTTCCCTTCCCTTGGCTTCAAAATAGAGAGATCGCAATTCTTCAACTACCTTCTTTCTATAGAGTTGAAGGTAGGTCTCTCGAAGCTCTTCTGTCTCGTGGGAAGAGGCCGCTGCCGCTTTTCGCCTTTTCTCAATGGCGTCGAATGCCGCAAAGGACTCACGAATCGAGGATCCGGATATGCCGGTGCTGGTATCGGGTTTTTTCACCCCTCTGCTGGAAGTTCTACTGATGAAGAGTCACCTTCCCCGTAGCATTCCTCGATCCAGGAATCACCAGACAAGTGTGACGACGGGTTGTCTGTCTGGTCATCAGCCGAGCCAAGAAGTATTACACTGTGTGTATATTCAAGTAAACTGACTATTAAAGGGATTATTCTTAAAGATCTCTTTGATAGTTGCTGGTAAACGATCAGTAGAACAAGGGTTAGCTATAGTTCATATGGCTTGCTTTGTCTTTAGTTCGTCTATATCTTTCATTGTTTTCGATTAGTCGTCTGATACTGTTCCTGTTAAGGCCGCGGTCGATTGATGAGCCAGTGAAAGATGGCAACCGAGTGGAAATCTTTTGTTCAAAGTTACAGAGTAATCTGGACACTTTAACAAAACGATACTTGTCTTGGATTTCGGATATACCTTGTCACAAGGGTGTATCGTGGATTCCGTCTTTTAAAACCCACATTTCCTCAAGTCCCTTCTCGAGCCGGGAAATGGCATCGTTTGCCCTTCATATTCAAGTAATTGAACAAGGTGAATTATAGGAGTCTATATTCTAAAGCAGATATTTATCCTTTGGATTATAGGAATACGTTTGATCGACTGGAAGAGAGTAGATTGAATTTTGAAGAAAGACCTCGTGTTTGGCCTGGCACGATTATTTCAACAATTTTCTGTCTACCCTCATCCGAGCAGGTTAGCTCAGTCTTTAGAAGGAGCAGGGAAAAGGCGTCTGTTTGTTATATCAGGCAAAGACTATTCACTTGGTGATCCGATTCAGCTTCCTTAGTACTGGGTAACCCTCCCAGCTGGCCTCACCTTTGACCTTAAAGATCATTGGATATTGGGTCGCCAGGACAGATAAACCGAGACACGAAGGAGCTGTTAGGACAGAGCGAGCAGACACTAGAGAGAGGTTTGGTTAACCCCTTCTAGGACTGTTTTGCAAACTCCAAAGTACCATTCTTGCACCAACTGCCGAAATTGGATACTTGAAGAGTATCTGTCATAAGAGACTTGTATTGTTCCTTGTCATCAATGACAAATAAAACTTGATTAACTTTGTTATCTCGTCATCATTAAAAAAAATTGATTTATTTATATATTCAAAGAATTCCAAACTTCTATATCATTCTTTTTCTACTAGAAAATAGAATATATTATTTGTATGGTGTATATTATGATATAGAAAATATAATTAATTAATTAAAGAATCTATATCAGTATTGATACTTTAATAGGTGCACGAAAAGTCTTATGTTCTAGTCACATCATCTGTGTGTTTGGATTCACACAGACTTGTTGAACATGGGATGGTTGATGGTCCACCATCTCGATTTAATGGGGTGAGAATCCCCACTGAATCGGACTCCCAAACGGCAGACAGATCATGGCAACGCCATAAAAGACCAAAAGTAATATATTCATTCTATTTTACCTTTGACTTCCATGACATCGATACAATCGGACGCTTTAATAGGAGAGTCTATAAAGATGGTTCCGGATCTAACATTTGCATACAATACCATCGTACATACTGTAGCCACTGTTTTAACCAAAATTCAAGTTTTTTTATTAATTAAAATGTTGGAGAGTCGAAACTCCCGAGAGATTACAAGTATTTGTTTACTCCATTATCATCGACCAAGGTCAAGAAATGAAATATTAAGAATATTCATGGTTAGTTGGTGCCGTTTTGAGATTGTCTCACCAATGATGGCGAAGGTTGGATAAGACATAATCCAAGAATAGTCAATGCCGGCCCATTTTCTTGCGATAAACATAAAGATATTTCTAGAATAATATATATAACATGAATTAATGCAGAAAGACTGATCGGCTACATAAATTCATTAATTTATTCTTTCTCAATATATAGCAATCTTCTGTTATAACAACAAGAAAATCTTATAGAATACATTTTTCGTAATCCAAAGGGTATAAAATATCCCTGAGGCCCGGAGAATAGCATAAATTACCCTTTTCTATAACATCTATATGAAGGGCAAATGATGCTAATTCCCACAAAGAGGAGGAAATTCTCCTTCCCAACGAAAGGTAGATCTTCACCAACTCTAGACCCCTCCTTCCTTATTATCTTTCTATGAATGGAAGGACGAGGTAATCTAGACCGAGTCTCATTTTCTATCGATAGACTTACTGTAAAGGGCTTTAGCCACTCGACTGATAAGGAGAGGTAGAGGTTCATTGTAAATTCATTGATTTATGAAAGACCAAATCTATAATGAAAAGTTTGTAGTTATACTAAAAACTTTCAGATTTTCTTTCTTTAGCTAACTAGGCCTTAAGGTCTTATATAATGTATAACGTAAGGGATTAAGTATGTTAGTTATAGCCCAGTATTAGTTTCATTTACTATACCGTAGTCAAGCGTGCAGTACTCTCTATAAGCCGAGCATCTAAAAGTTCCTCAATGCAAGGATCCGAGGACAATACCAGCGTAACAAGTGTAACCATGGTGGTACAAGGTATACTCCAATAAAGTTTGTTCATGCTCACCAACCACATCTGGATTTGCAATTGCTTCACCTTGACAAGATGTAATGGAGCCAGGATTAAGAGGCAAACCACCATTCGAGGTTATTCATTACTCTGACCTCTCAAAAACAATATCTTCCACCGTTTAGATGTAGGGTTATCCCTCGATATCCCCCTCCTGCCAATCTAACCATGACTTTATATGTCATTGGATATTTATACCAAGAAAAAAAAACACAGGTGAAAGATTTATGTAATAATCATATTTTCTATATCATTGTTTTTCTACTAGAAAACATAATATATATAACATGAATTAATGCATTCATTCTATATAGTAGCATTGCATTCATTAATGCAAATGAAACTCACTTGTACAAAGTATCTAAATCAGCAGACAGGTAATAGTTTCTCTTTTGAAGTGTAATAACGATAAATCAAACATTCATAGAAAGGGTGTCGTCAATAAGACCGCTACGCAATCGATACACGGAAATCAAAAATGTAATCAAGTCTTATGAAGAGCATATCAAAATTATAAGTCAAAATGATGAGAATGACTATTGATCAAAATGGGTATCTTTCTAGAAAGATATGAAAGCTTGGGTCAAATTGCCAAGAGATTCTAGTTTACACTTATGATGATGAATATAAGAACAAGTAAAAAGAGTCATGATCTATTATGGGGCAAAATATGATCAATACTCAAAGATTGAGTGAACCTTATACTAGATTTAAGATAGCTCGAATAACATATAATGAACCATTCTTAAGATGTAATGACATTGATCAGATAGTCTTTTCTCTTATGCAACTACTAATCCAGTATGCCTACACAACAGAGTCTGCCTACAGTCAGTTTACAATTAGCTATATCATGAAGATACCTACCGGTGAAGTCTCCTTTACAATTGGTCAAGCAATCCCATTATTCATTGATTGATAAACTTGTTAGGCAGGATTACAATAACGCTAAGATCACAAGTATATATATTCTAATATATCTTTCAGGACTGAAGTCCAGTGTAAGACCATATATATCTGATGGCGATATATATAGCAAGATCATTCAATGCAATAAGGAGGTGGTAGCGCCTAGAGAAGCAAGAAGAATTGACAATAGTAAGCGTTGTTACCCTAAGCGTCTCATAACACTCAAAGCAAGTGAAAGTGCAAGGCAGGTATTCATAGTAGCGAATATTGAGACAATTCTAATAAACGATGTTCATGTTCCTTACGCTGTGGGTTTCTTGGCCTGGTAATTTCTTGTCATAATCTATTGAAACCTATTTGAGTGAGGATTACCCTACAAGAGTTTTTCAAAGCCGAAGCACGAAAATCTTGTATGACTTTATAGAACGTATAGCAATTGTTGTTAGACAAGATCAATCTATCAAAATAGTATAATTTCACAACTTCTCACGATTCGATGGTATTCTATTATTGAAATCTTTCTCAACTCATGGTGTGAAGTACAGGTTCACCCCTCTTATGAGGAATAATAGGCTTTATGAGTTATCAGTCTATGATGGTAAGAAGCTGCTATTCCGTCTAAGGGATTCTTTATCACTACTGACGGGTAGTCTAGAAAACAGATCAAAAAATCTCTGCCCTCACTTAGGAAGTAAAGCAGCCATTCCCCGAAATGGGAGAGACGAGGCGCTATTTCTTGCGTTCATGTGACGAACCGAACATCGTTAGGTCCCGAATTCTGCGAACCACCGGATCCAGACCAAGATCTGATCGCCATTACGTCGTACGAAATCTCGATCAGAAGAACTGACTTTCAGTTGTAAGTCATCCATTCTGCTCCTATCAAAAGTGATGCTAGGTTGCTTCACACAGGTGCGCTTCGCTCGGCCACATGATGAACATGTTTTTGAGCTAACTGCATGTCGAGCGGCGGAGCTTGTGGTCACTCGTTCCTCGCTTGTTCCAATCCTAGTAAAGAGCCTCAGATCCGATTCTACACTACATACGAGATTTCATTCCGGCCCTTACTAGCTCTTCGCTTGGTTGTACAAGGAGCATGCCCGAGGGAGCGACTTAACGAAACGACTTCTACTTTAGAAAGAACAATCAATCGAACAGCTAAGGCGGGCCTACTCTTGCACTTTGATTTAGGCTAATAAAATGAAAAGCCGGCCGCATGTAACTGAGAAAGATGGGATTCGGTCAACAAACAAAGGAAATGAAAAAAAAAAAAAAAAAAAAAAAAAAAAAAAAAAAAAAAAAAAAAAAAAAAAAAAAAAAAAAAAAAAAAAAAAAAAAAAAAAAAAAAAAAAAAAAAAAAAAAAAAAAAAAAAAAAAAAAAAAAAAAAAAAAAAAAAAAAAAAAAAAAAAAAAAAAAAAAAAAAAAAAAAAAAAAAAAAAAAAAAAAAAAAAAAAAAAAAAAAAAAAAAAAAAAAAAAAAAAAAAAAAAAAAAAAAAAAAAAAAAAAAAAAAAAAAAAAAAAAAAAAAAAAAAAAAAAAAAAAAAAAAAAAAAAAAAAAAAAAAAAAAAAAAAAAAAAAAAAAAAAAAAAAAAAAAAAAAAAAAAAAAAAAAAAAAAAAAAAAAAAAAAAAAAAAAAAAAAAAAAAAAAAAAAAAAAAAAAAAAAAAAAAAAAAAAAAAAAAAAAAAAAAAAAAAAAAAAAAACACTTTCTCAACAAGAATGCATCAACAAAACTGCCCTTCCATATAGATCGTCGTCGCATGAACTTTGTCAATAAATTCCTAGCCTTCCTACTTGATTAGTTCCAGCTTGTTGAGAGTTCTCTTTTCTTTCTAGACCGGACCTTTTTTTTTTAGTTTTAGACCGTCTCCGAAAACACCTGCTTATCCTGCATGTGCTTTCGGAGCCCCCCACTCATTCAATCACTTGCTTGTGATTGCAGCCATTCCCCGAAACGGGAGAGACGAGGCGCTATTTCTTGCGTTCATGTGACGAACCGAACATCGTTAGGTCCCGAATTCTGCGAACCACCGGATCCAGACCAAGATCTGATCGCCATTACGTCGTACGAAATCTCGATCAGAAGAACTGACTTTCAGTTGTAAGTCATCCATTCTGCTCCTATCAAAAGTGATGCTAGGTTGCTTCACACAGGTGCGCTTCGCTCGGCCACATGATGAACATGTTTTTGAGCTAACTGCATGTCGAGCGGCGGAGCTTGTGGTCACTCGTTCCTCGCTTGTTCAATCAATCCTATGATTGTTCTCCAGATAGAATGAAAAAAAAACACTTTCTTCAACAAAAATGCATCAACAAAATGCCCTTCCATTATAGTTGTCGTATGAACTTTGTCAATAAATTCTAGCCTTCCTACTTGACTTAGTTCCAGCTTGTTGAGAGTTCTCTTTTCTTATAGACCGAACCTTTTTTTTTTTTAGTTTTAGACCGTCTCCGAAAACACCTGCTTTATCCTGAATGTGCTTTCGAAGCCCCCCACTCATTCAATCACTTGCTTGTGATGCAGCCATTCCCGAAATGGGGAGAGACGAGGCGCTATTCTTGCGTTCATGTGACGAACCGAACATCGTTAGGTCCCGAATTCTGTGAACCACAGGATCCAGACCAAGATCTAATCACCATTACATCGTACGAAATCTCGATCAGAAGAACTGACTTTCAGTTGTAAGTCATCCATTCTGTCCTATTAACTGCATGTCGAGCGGCGGAGCTTGTGGTCACTCGTTCCTCGCTTGTTCCAATCCTAGTAAAGAGCCTCAGATCCGATTCTACACTACATACGAGATTTCATTCCGGCCCTTACTAGCTCTTCGCTTGGTTGTACAAGGAGCATGCCCGAGGGAGCGACTTAACGAAACGACTTCTACTTTAGAAAGAACAATCAATCGAACAGCTAAGGCGGGCCTACTCTTGCACTTTGATTTAGGCTAATAAAATGAAAAGCCGGCCGCATGTAACTGAGAAAGATGGGATTCGGTCAACAAACAAAGGAAATGAAAAAACTCCCTTCTTTCTGTCGAAAATGATGAAAACCAGATCGAACTCAAAAGTCAAGCCTTTCACTTCATTGTTCAAGCGGGTTGAGTTCATACATTTTGAATGCTTTCCTATTCAAGACATCAAATTCCTTTGAAGCTACTATCACTCTATATATATAAAAGCTGGCTTGCTCCTTCAAAAGAAGGTGGCTAAGACGGGCTATTATGCCTATTCAACATATTCCGATTGTGATACAATTCTATTGCCTGCTCCTATTCATGTTCGTCTTTACTTGTATGCCAGAACTCAAAAAAAAGGTCTAAGGACTCGTCTGAAACTCGGTCTGTTTGCTCCTACAAAAACTCATACGGTGTGTCTCCGACTCCTCTCCTGATACGAGTGATTTCCTAACCCTTTCTTCGTGCTTGTTTCAGGAAGCACTTCGACCACTCCAGTAAGTATATGTATATGGATTTTTTTGACAGACGACAAAGAGTGATGATTTTTCGACGAAAAGAGGTCAAGCCGATAGGACCTACTCGAACAATCGCCCTACTTGATCAAGCTGATTAGCAAGTGGACCAACTCGTTCACGTTCATTTGATTGACTCTTAAGATAAGACTGTTCCCCTTTAGCTTCTTTAGTCAATTCAAATTGTATTGTTCACTCTGACCGTTCCGCTGGGGCTTCCACTCAAAGAGGAAGCCCTGCGCTGCACTCCAGTGTTGAATTTCTTGATCCACGAAAGGAGTTCTTGCCATTTCATTCTTACAGAGGAAATGAACAGACTTTAGTTGATAGAAAGGAAATGTATATTGATACGTTCAATCGAGTCCCGTTTTCTATTCCTATTTCTTTGGTTGGTCTTGCTGTTGCCGGTTTAGGGTGCTCCGGCTAATATGCCTATGTTGCTTCCTCTTACTGGTCATCATACCCATTAGTAAAGTGGGGGGGGACATACGAGTACGTGAAGGGAAGAGAGTTGAGACGGAGACGAATCCAAGCCAACGAGGTTAGAAAAGGTACGAACGAGTTGGATAACCTGTTGACGGTTACTTAGATTGTTATTCCTGGAGATTGCTTGCTTTCTCGATGGGAATTGGTAAGACTTTATCTTGGTCTTTGATGAGGAAGTGGTGGCAGGGCAAAGAATGGATGGAGATTAGGATATAGTCAGGATATTCCACTGGATAGGTCAATTTTGAGTAATAACTCAATGAAATGAAAAAGGGACGTTGCATTTTTTCATGATATTATGAAGTTGATTCAATAAAGTTAGAAGAGGGGGTAGAATTTCAGAAAGTCATTCGTACCGCACTATTCGAATCAAATACCGCCGGCAGATCAGAAAAGAGTAATATAATAATATAACTGGCACAATTGAAATTCAGGGCTTTTGCTCCTCTCTATATGTATGTGCTTTAGCCCTGATTGCGTAATTGAATACAGAAAGAGAAAAGATTCGTCTTGCTTATGTGCTTGCTCATTGGATTGAGTGCGCGGTAGATGCTTCTGACCGAACCGCTCTTTGCTTCACCAAATATGCTGTTTTATTCTATTGATTATAGAAGTGAACATTCTTCAGGAAACCACGATTTCGGGAAAAGGGAAATGAGGCGTTAAGAAAACGAAAACAAAGCGCCCCTCTCCACCAACATGAAACTCGTTGCCAGGATAGACCTAATGTCATAACAATAACGTAAACTTATTGGAAACTTCTTTCAAATGAGGAAGAAATCAGCCAAAATCTAAAAGTAAGGGCTCTCTTCTGTTCTACGAATCTAACTAATCTACACTACTACTAAAGTCAGACTAGGTCTTGTAGAGTGAACTAGCATAGTATAGTTTCTATATTTTGTGCTACTAGAACCAACCATAAGCCGCACTATACTATACTTGACTGAACCTCCTTACGCCGATTCAAATAAGGCAATAAGAGAGGACTGACGCGTCAGCTTCGAGGGCGCCTTTTCCTTAAGCATTTCTTTCTCCTGGGAGAAACCGCTTTCTTACCAAGAAGAAAGAAGGAGCCGCTCGTCCCGGGAAACGAAGTACGCTTTGGTGAGCGAGAAGCAGCCAGGTATAGGAGAAGGGGCGGTTGGCTTAGTTAAGATAGTCAAAAGTTCCACTTGGTGAATAGTGCCTCGGCTCGCAGCGGACTTGTTTTAGTGGAAAGCCCATTTTATTCAATCTCTGGCATAAGATTTTTTTGTTCACTAGAGCTCATCTATCTTACTAATAATCAGAATGGTGGCTTGACTTTTTGGAATTAGAGAAGCACTTCTTTCTCCCCTTTCTCCTAAGAGCTTGCTTTCGTGCTTGATGGCTGAATGGGAGAGAGGTTCACTATACCACTTGAGGTTGAGGACTGGCTTCAACCTATTTGATCCAGCAGTCTCGAATAAGCAAAGGATAGAGGGAAAGGGGAAGTTTAACCATCTCCTCAAGCCAACTCGTTTTCAAGCTTTGACTTTACATCAGGGTAAAGAGCGGCGGGATCGGGATAGGAGGGGATTGGAGAGTGCCCTTACATCTAGTTCCTCCACTATTCAGTCGAGCGACTTCGTTCCCTCTGTCTTATAGATGAATCAACCAGTCCCCTATTAGAGTAGAAAAGGGCGAAGTCTCTTATTGAAGAGAGTGCAGCGGATATGCCGACATCATAGATCAAAAGAAGATGTGCTTTTTTTTTGAAGAAGAATCGGCCCCCTCTTCTTTGTTCTTGCTACTTTGGTCTCCCTTGCTTTGTAGAATAGATTGGGCATTACCGCTCTTTTCTCTTTTATAGGACTAGTAGTTGTAGGATCATGCTTTTCCTCTTACCAAAACACATTCCTATGCCTCTCACAGGGCTTAGTGCTAGGAGGAGGAGCGCTAGTGTAACGGAGGGCTTCTCGAATGTGCTCTTTCTGCACATGCATAGGGCTTAGAACCTTACTTGACTCATGGCTAGCTTTCCCGTGGCGAGTGAGTCCAATGCTATTGAAGGAGCTCTGAGGGAGGGAATGATTGGACATGGTTGAACCTTTTTCCCTCTTAGGAAGATTGGATTGAGTTTCAGAGGTTCAACGCACTCTTAGCAATTTCATCAATATAGCATATATACGCCTAACTTCTAGGAAGACGATCTTTAGCAGAGGACTTTCGACCTGTCCGAGCAGGGATAATAGTCTAAGAAAAGGCAACTGTCAGAACAAGTTTCACAGTGTTGAAAGGTAGAGATTCATCCCCTGTTCGAGAATCCGAAGCAATAGATGAGACTGTTAGGATTGAGCTTTCCTTGGTGGAAGCTCTCTCTTTCGGTATTACCGCTGCACTCGGTCAGTGACTCTTGCCTTTAGTATAGTATGAATAGGCATATGCCATGAGAACGCAATTAGTCCCACGAACAACTGAAACTCTTATTCCTAAAAGCATAGCCCTTTTAAGATTAAGAGCGGGTTTAAGCTTCTATAAGATCCAAAAGGTTTCTCGATCCCAGGCAGATCCATCATAATAGGCATATAGAGATTCTTGTGGGAGAAAGAGTATCTAGAAAGAGAAAGCCGAAAAGGCTACTCCTTGCTTCTCGACCACGGGCAAGAAAAAAAGGAAGAACAACCGCTACAGCTTCGCTTCCTTACTTATTGGGTAACTTTCTAGTTGGAATAAGGAACATAAGGTGCAAGGCCCTTTTAAGGCGTTATGGGTCGGCCACATAGGAATAAGAATAGCATTTCTCTTTCCCTTCAGCAGAATGGGATTATTCTTACCTTCTGGGAAGGAGTCGAAACTTCCTCCAAAGATCTTTTTTCTGGATTGAATGTGGCCAAAAGTTGATTTCTTCCACTCTTTTAATTCAACCAGCAGCTGAGCAAGAGTCTCTTCCAGAGGGGAGAGAGTCTTCCAATTAGACTGTATAAGACGCTGGTAGTCTTTATGGGACATCCAAGCGGCTTCAAACCTGAGGGGTCTCTGCCTTAGCGAAGGAGAGGCCAATCTTAATGTGGCTCACTTTGTTACCTTGGCGTTGGGATCTTTTGGAGAAGAAACTTCCCGGCCCTTTACTTGAGAAGCTAGCAAGCTTGATCCCCATGCTCTTGATCAGGACACATGTCATTGGACTCTCACCACCAGCGGCTTCATTTATTAGTAGACCCCGTTCTTAAAGACCGGGAGATGGGAAAGATTTGGTGTGCGGCGAAGTAGCGCATTGACAGCCTCCAAACGAGAGGTTTTGGCTAGCCGGAGCGGAACCATCTAGTATGCCTTTAAATGCATAGTGTTAGTAGTCGGTGGAGAAGTGACTCGTAGCTCGATGCCAAGTTGAACTCTCGTCTCCTCTGGGAAGATGCATGGGTAATTACTTAAAGCACTCAATCTAGGCCTGATAAAGCAGGCGCAATCTATCAACCACGTAGACCCACGGAGCGGTAGGATTGGGACGAATAAATCCCATGTCCTTGTAAACCCCTAGTGAACCGATAGGTGGGAGCAGAGCAACCTTGGATCGGGAAGCTCTAGATAATGATAAACGAGAGTAGTCAGGAGTGCGGAGCTTCGGGCTCAGGGAGCACCAGGTGCTTGTTTATGAAAGATTAACCGGGCAAGCAATCAATCAAGTAAACCAGTCAGTGAGTCAATTCCTTTGCTTGCTTTTCCTGTTAGAGATGCTAGTCTTTTGTAATAACAGCTCTGCAGATCTTTTCAGGAAGAAAAAGAAGAACGAGCAACATCCCTTCATAAGCCGGCTAGTCTATCAACGAGACACGCTAGCTTGATCTCTTTCTGAGCTCCTGGCCCCCACTACTTTTGAGTCAATGAGGTGGCGTAGAACTCAAAGTGATGTCTTTTCCTCATTTCGTAAAGTCTTGTCGTACTACGCGAATCCTCTCAAACATCGAGGGCTTAGTACCCTCCAGCTCATCAATATAATTATGCTTTTCACTCGATTCTTAGCTTTCAGATCCTATATCGTAATCGTAGGTAATCATCGAAAATGGGTGAAAAGACCTGTGAAAGTAGGATTGACTATATGCCTTGAGCTGATGTCGTAAAACCGCGAGGCCAAGCGTCTTCTTGGTTAGGATAGCGATTCGTGACATAGAACGGGAAGAGTACGAGACGGCAGTGATATGAAGGGAAAGCCCACACACATAAGAGTAGACAATCCGGGTGTTCTCTCCCCCACTGTGACCTTCCTCTTAAACTGGTCATGGTAGTCGTGTCATCTATAGCAGTTGTCTGCAGCCTGACTAGATCATTTTGGGACATTGTCTTTGGTCGGGCGATGTCTCTATCGATCAAAAGGCTAAAATCATGCGTTATTTTGCCACTTTAAAGCCCAATAAGGGAATCAGTCACGAGGAACCTCGAAATGGCATTAAACCAACTTTTTTCTTCCATCTGTTCAAAGCTTATTCAAGTAGGCTAACTTATAGTTAGATTAGAGGAAAACTATACCTGAGGAAAAGTATCTTCCCTACCTTAGTCCTCAGAGTCTGGAACTCATAGCTGCATTAGTCCAATTGTAGCGACCCTAACATTGTACCCTTATTTTCCCGTATATATTTTTTTTATCCTTATAAACTTTGTAACTTTTGAGCGGAATTTAAATCGTTAATATCGTTTGAAAACTATTAGTTAAAACAATTATTAAAACAATTAAAACTTAATAAAACAATCGACCAAAAGCAAGGACAAAAGGGACAATTGTCCCTTAAAAATATAGGGGCGATCGATCATCCATTTCAGGCGATCAATCGCCAACACAGAAAATGGAGGGGCGATCAATCGCCCCTCACAGTGGCGATAGATCGCCACTCTCTGTGGAAAAAATCCAGAGAGCGGCGATCACCCTGCCGATCGATGGCGATCGACCGGCAGGTCCTCTTCCTCCTCTCTCTTTTTCCTTTTTTCTTCTTTCTTTCTTTTCCCTGCATACACAATTCTCCTTACCACATATATACACTAAACATTACAATAAACATCAATATAAACTCACTCATAAACCCATCCATTTCCCACTTTACCAATCACCCAAAATGAACGACTCAAAACACGTTTAAAAACATAACCGATTTCATAAAAACAAACCGCGTGGATCCGTTTAAAAGCCTAATATTACCACCTGCTTTTAAACCAAGTAGTTTACAAAATAGTTTCCGAAACATCAAGACATAAACCTATCAACTAATCAGTTCCCAAACATCCTAAAATGTTTATAACTATACAATAATCCACCATCAACCATTACACCCAAAAACCCTCAAAATACCTAACTGTTACCCCACGGGTCAAAACACCCGTCGACTGCCCATGCACACCACCGCAACAGTTCTTCTTCAACCGTCCTGTACATCGGGTGGAGGAACGTCATCCTCACCTGTTTCTAAATCACCTACACCATACAGACAATCTATGAGCTAAAGGCTTAGTAAGTTTCGTAAATGTAAATGCATGATGTGCAAATGAGTTTCATAAATCATACAACATTTTCTTATCATTACGTCGCAGATAGAATATCACCGAGGTCTCAGCCTATTAGATGGAGAGGACGCGTCCTGCGATTGGACCATCCTCTTCACCTAACCTGGGGGGGGGGGGGTGGTACACGCTTATATCCGTATACAGCCGTGCCTGAGCCCCACTTCGTTTGACCAGATAACAGATTACGTAGATTCATTTCGGGGGGTGGTACACGCTTATATCCGTATACAGCCGTGCCTGAGCCCCACTTCGTTTGACCAGATAACAGATTACGTAGATTCATTTCGTTCGTTCATTTCATTTTCTTAAACACGTGCAGAAATCCGTTTTCATGCTATTTTAAAAGACGTGATGCATGGACAGTTAAATACTTAAAGTAAACATACATCGTGCATACCATCAAGACAATAAAAAGTAGAATCTATAAAAGTAAATAACCCTAACTACCCAACCAAAACATTTAAACAAACAAGACTCCAATGGTTCTCGAGACCTCGACGTACGGTGTAGGCCTATCGGCCAGAGTAAGTCACGAGAACTTACCTCGTGCACGTTGAACTTCAAGCTTTTTCCACGAGCGTTATTCACCTACGCAAATTCACAATATTATCGTTAAAACGCGTTTAAACTTTAAACGTCCAAATTAACGAAATCTTTAACTAAGGAAATTACAAAACTCCTAACTTAACTAATCGAGGCACTTTAACAACAATTAACGCTCGATACCTCGAAACCGCCATTAACGAGTTTTTCCAAAAAACCGAAACTTCTCAAACCCTAACCTTTCTCATGAATCAAATTTAACTTCGTCCAATAACGCCCAATATGTCCTCTATATCAACTAACACGGTAAACCTATAAATTTCAAACCCTAAATCACGTTTTTAACAAAAAACCTAAACGAACCCTAATCGTTTAAACTCCGGAAAAATCGAAATAAACTTTCCTAAAACCGTAGAACCTTACCTAGAGCGTCGTTTGAAGAAGAAAACACGAAGAAAACGGACAAATCGCCGTTGGAGAGGAGAAAGCCGTGAGGGAGGGGAAACCGTCGCCGAGAGAGGGAAGAAAACACAGAGGAAATCGTGAAATGGTGGAGGAAGAAGAGAAAATGTCATTTTTAATAATTTTGGCTTGGTAAATTACCATTTTGCCATTCCTTTGATTTTCTATTTGTTTCGTCATTTGTTTCGTTAATTGTCTAACGATTCAGTTTCTCCAAACTTCCTTATTTCGCCAATAAATCCCACTTATTACAAGGGTTCTATTAAAACTGTCCGTTCAAAATTCGGATCTCGTTTACTATTTTTACCAAAGTATCATTTATATTACAATAAACGTAATTTACGTAAAATTATTGTTATAACTCCTAAAATTCCCGAAATTTTCTTAAAATCCTTATTAATTATTTGGATCGTAATAACGCTTTGTTTTTACGAAACCGACTTAATTTGACATAATTACAAAAATGTCATTTATATTCAATTTAATAAATCACGTAAAAAGAACGGGTGTTACATTCCATCCACCTTATTTAAAATTTTGTCCTCAAAATTTGATCATACAAACAACTCAGGATACTTAGCCATCATATCCTGCTGTCGCTCCCAAGTAGCTTCTTCCACCTCGTGGTTCCGCCAAAAGACTTTGACTAGCAGAATTTCTTTGTTTCGCAATACTTTGATGGAAGACTCTAAGATACGTACAGGCTTTTCCAAATAAGTCAAGGTAGGCTTTTCCACATAGCAGAATTTCTTTGTTGCTCGATCTCTCTTGCCTCCACAATATGCGATGGATCGCACAAACACTTCTGAAGCATAGACACACGAAATACATTGTGGATGCCTTCCATTGAAGCCGGAAGCTGTAGTCGATACGCCATCTTCCCGATCTTCTTCAGAATAGGGAAGGGCCCCACATATCGAGGGTTTAGCTTGCCCTTCCTTCCGAATCGCATTACACCTTCAAACAGAGAAACCTTTAAATAAACTTCATCACCCTCTTCAAATTCCAGTTCTCTGCGTCTTGTGTCAGCATAGCTCTTATGTCGACTCTGAGCTATCTCGATACGCTTTCGAATAACGGAAATCTTCTCTGCCGTTTGCTGTTGAATCTTGGGACTAACAATACTGGCTTCGCCCATCTCGTCCCAATATAACAGAGATCTACACTTTCGACCATACAAATCTTCATAAGGAGCCATACCAATTGTAGCCTGGAAGCTGTTGTTGTAAGAGATCTCGATCAGTGGAAAATACCTGCTCCACGATCCCTGAAACTATGAGCATATCCTATAGAATCTAATTTGTCCTCTCTATCTGACCATCAGTCTGAGGATGAAATGCCGTGCTGAAATTTAGCTGAGTCCCCATAACTTTGTGCAGACTCTTCAAGAACTTCGATGTAAACCTCGGATCTCGATCTGAGACAATAGAAACTGGTACACCGTGCAATCTAACAATCTCCTGCACATAAAGCTCGGCGAGCTGATCCATACAAGACGTCATCTTGACAGATAAGAACTGAGCCGACTTTGTCAATCAGTCCACGATCACCCAGATGCCGTCATGCCCCTTCGTCGTCCTCGGGAGCCCCACAAAAAAATCCATGGAGATCTGCTCCCATTTCCACTCCAGAATCGATAGTGGCTGTAGTGTTCCGGTCGGCCTCTGGTGTTCTGCCACTACCTGTTGACAAACTAAACAGGTTTTGACGTACTTGGCGACCTCTCTCTTCATGTTCGGCAACCAAAAGTATTGCTTTAAGTCTCTGTACATTTTAGTGCTTCAAGGATGCACAGAGTATGCTGAAGAATGTGCCTCGGCCAATATCTCCTTCTTTAGCTCCTCATCGTTTGGTACGTACCACCTATGCCTGAACATCAGAATACCGTCATCTGACAAATTGAATTCAGACACGTCTCCAGATGTTATGCTTAATCTAAGCTCCTCACACTCCATATCTTTCTGCTGAGCTGCACGTATCTTATCAAGAATAGTCGGCTTGAGAGAAATGTTGGTGAGCATACTTGACAACTCTGCCACAATCTCCACATCAAACTTCTTAATCTCAGACCTCAGCGTAACTGACATCGCTGCAAGTGAAGGCTGACTCGCAGTAGGCATTCGGCTCAAAGCATCAGCGACCTTTTTCGCCTTTCCTGGATGGTACTTATTTCAAATTCATAGTCTTTGACGAACTCTAGCCACCTTCTCTGTCGCATATTCAGTTCCTTTTGCATAAACAAATATTTCAAGCTCTTGTGGTCGGAAAATATCTCGCACTGCTGCCGATATAAGTAATGCCTCCATATTTTCAGTGCAAAGACCACGGCTGCTAATTCCAGGTAATGCGTAGGATAGTTCTGCTCATATGGCTTCAACTGCCGAGAAGTATACGTGATAACCTTTTCTTCCTGCATCAATACACAACCAAGTCCGACTCCAGACGCATCACAGTAAATACTAAATTTATTACCTTCAACAGGTAGCGTTAGAGCTGGAGCTGTGATCAACTTCTGCTTCAACTCCATAAAACTGTTGTCACAAGCAGCCGACCATATAAACTTTTCATTCTTCCGAGTCAAGCGTGAAATAGGAACTGAGATCTTCGAGAATCCCTCTATAAACTTCTGAGAATAGCCAGCCAACCCAAGAAATCCCTGTACCTCTCGCACGTTCTTAGGCTGTGGCCAATCTTTGACCACCTGAATTTTTCTCAGATCCACAGAAACCCCTTCTTTTGATATGATATGGCCAAGAAAACTAACCCTATCCAGCCAAAACTCACATTTAGAGAACTTCTGATAAAGCTGGTGTCGTTGTAAAATTTTGAGAACAATCCACAATTGCTCTTCATGCTCCTCCTTCGTCTTAGAATAAATCAGAATATCGTCGATGAAAACCACAACGAATTTATCTTGATAATCTTTGAAGACGCGGTGCATCAAATCCATAAACGCTGCAGGGGCATTAGTAAGTCCAAAAGACATAACAAGGAACTTATAATGCCCGTACCTCGTTCGGAATGCCGTCTTCTGAACATCTTCCTTCCGGACCTTCAATTGATAGTAACCCGAGCATAGGTCAATCCTGGAAAACACTCGAGCACCTTGCAGCTGATCAAACAAATCATCTATCTGAGGCAATGGATACTTATTCTTCACTGTAAGTTTATTCAGCTCCCTATAATCCACGCACATTCTGAGGGTCCTGTCTTTCTTCTTGACAAATAGAACGGGCGCACCCCAGGGTGAAAAGCTGGGTCGGATGAAACCCTTATCTAACAACTCTTCAAGTTGAGTTTTCAACTCTCTCAATTCAACAGGCGCCAATCTATATGGATTCTTAGACACTGGCGCGGAGCTTAGATATACATCAATAATAAACTTTATCTCCCTGTCCAGCAGTAATCTGGGAAGATCGTCAATGAATAAGTCAGAGAATTCTCTGACTATATGAATATCACTCGGCTTTACTCTGCTGAGCAACTGAGTATCAAGTTTTGTGGCCAAATAAATAGATCACTCACCTTTAAACTGCTTGTTGACCTTCATGGAGTAGGAAATAGGCGATCCACTCAATCTGTTCATCGCCTGATAAGAAAACTCAGCTTTACCTGGGGGTCGAAAAGTCACAATCCCTGATCGACAATCGATGGTGGCGAAGTGCTGTGATAGCCAGTCCATCCCTAAGATAAGATCGTAGATCTCTATACCCATAACAATCAGGCGAGCATAGAGGGTACTGTTCCCAACCGAGACAATATTGCCCAGGACAATATGACCTGACTGCATACGCTCTCCTGAATGTAGCAACACACTGTATTCGCATTCTGTTGACTCAGGCACAAGCTTCAGCCTAGACACGTAGGCAGTGGAAACAAAAGAGTGCGTAGCCCCCGTGTCTATCAAAGAAAATACTGCTACGTTCATAATCAATATAGTACCTGCTATCACCGAGGGCTGAGCCTCATTGTCGATATCACCAGGATCGATAAATGCAAAGATCCTCGGCATAACCCTCCTCTGGTCTCCGCCCAACTGATCTCGGCCCGACTTTGGGCAATCTCTAACAAAATGGCCGACTTCACCACATCTATAACATTTGTTAGTGCCCACCCGGCACTCTCCACTATGTTCTCTCTGACATTTAGGGCACCAAGGCATCTGAGAAGCCCCCTGTATTTGCTTACCTTTCCCTCGATCGTTGCCTCCCTCTAAAGGCCTCTTCATGCCTCTCTGTTATGGCTGGGGTTGTTATACTTTTGGTTGCCAACCTCGGTTCTGTGTCTGAGGACGGATCTCACGAAAGAAGCCTCTAGCTGGCTCCCTTGGTTTGACATAGCTCTGTTCGACGGCCTCAATCTCAAGTACTCTAGCTACAATCTCGTTGTAGGATACATTACGCACCCCTGATATTGTAAGACTCTTCCGAATTTCTTGGCCAAGCCCCTGTACAAATCTGCGTACCTTGTCCTCATTGACACTAACTTGACGCGGCGCGAATCAGGATAAAGCCTCAAACCTCCTCACATAATCGGAAATCGAACCAACTTGCCGTAATTGCATAAACTCCACCATCTTCGCCTCTCGTACTGTATGGCTGAAATACTTGTCATAGAATATCATTTTGAAACGCTCCCAACTCATAATCGTCACAT
Source organism: Begonia masoniana (assembly GCA_022432975.1). NCBI lineage: Eukaryota > Viridiplantae > Streptophyta > Magnoliopsida > Cucurbitales > Begoniaceae > Begonia > Begonia masoniana. Next base: position 21,760,702 of record CM039512.1, on the reverse strand, counting down.
CGGTGGTTGCCTTGATGGAATCCCACCAGAATCGGGCATCCAGTGCTAAGTGGTAACTCACCAACGCAACCTTCTCTCCATCCTCAATGCTTGCATAGGCCAGCATATCCTCCATGATTCGAATCCACTCCTCAGCCGAAGAGGGATCCGTAGATTGTCCGTTGAACACAGGAGGTTGGAGCTTCTGGAATCTCTCCATACCACGATTACCAGAAGTCGCTGTCTCCCGAGCTCTACCACCCTCACGATCTATCAAGGTACCCAACTGCTGGGACTGTCTCTCCATTTGTTGGGCCTATCGCTCCATGTGTTGGATCTGTTGGGCAATAAAATTTTTAAGATGGTCTATCGTATCGTCTCAGTCATCTCGGTCATTTCCTCGACGCACCATATTTCTAGAACTCCTATAAAGGTTAAAAGCAAATAACTCTAAGAAATCGAAATCAAATAAAACATTTAAACTTACTTACAATTGAAAAAGGACGTCCGCGTCGTGGCATGCGCAGTCGAGCAGTCTACAGAACCGTTTTTAAAACCCGGGGGCTCTGATACCATAAACTGTAGCGACTCTAACACTGTACCCTTATTTTCCTATATATATTTTTTTTATCCTTATAAACTTCGTAACTTTTGAGCGGAATTTAAATCGTTAATATCGTTCGAAAACTATTAGTATAAACAAAACTTAAAACAATTAAAACTTAAATTAAAACTTAATAAAACAATCGACCAAAAGCAGGGACAAAAGGGACAATTGTCCCTTAAAAATATAGGGGCGATCGATTGTCCATTTCAGGCAATCGATCGCCAACACAGAAAATGGAAGGGCGATCAATCGCCCCTCACAGTGGCGATCGATTGCCACTCTCTATGGAAAAAATCCAGAGAGTGGCGATCACCCTGCCGATCGATGACGATCGACCGGCAGGTCCTTTGACTCCTCTCTCTTTTTCCTTTTTTCTTCTTTCTTTCTTTTCCCTGCGTACACAATTCTCCTTACCACATATATACCCTAAACATTACAATAAACATCAATATAAACTCACTCATAAACCAATCCATTTCCCACTTTACCAATCACCCAAAATGAACGACTGAAAACATGTTTAAAAACATAACCCGATTCATAAAAACAAACCGCGTGGATCCGTTTAAAAGCTTAATGTTACCGATTTTAAACCAAGTAGTTTACAAAATAGTTTCCGAAACATCAAGACATAAACCTATCAACTAATCAGTTCCCAAACATCTTAAAATGTTTCTAACTATACAATAATCCACCATCAACCCATTACACCCAAAAACCCTCAAAATACCTAACTGTTACCACACGGGTCAAAACACGCGTTGACTGCCCATGCACACCACCGCAGCCGTTCTTCTTCAACCATCCTATACATCGGGTGGAGGAATGTCATCCTCACCTGTTTCGAAATCACCTACACCATACAAACAATCTATGAGCTAAAGGCTCAGTAAGTTTCGTAAATGTAAATGCATGCTGTGCAAATGAGTTTCAGAAATCATACAACATTTTCTTATCATTACGTCGCAGACAGAATATCAACGAGGTCTCAGCCTATTAGATGGAGAGGACGCGTCCTGCGATTGGACCATCCTCTTCACCTAACCGGGGGGGGGGGGGGGGGTACACGCTTACATCCGTATACAGCCGTGCCTGAGCCCCACCTCACGTGACCAGATAACAGATTACGTAGATTCATTTCATCCGTTCATTTCATTTTCTTAAACACGTGCAGAAATCCGTTTTCATGCTATTTTAAAAGATGTGATGCATGGACAGTTAAATGCTTAAACTAAACATACATCATGTATACCATCAAGACAATAAAAAGTAGAATCTATAAAAGTAAATAACCCTAACTACCCAACCAAAATATTTAAACAAACAAGACTCCAATGATCCTCGACGCGACCTCGACGTACGGAGTAGGCCTATTGGCCAGAGTAAGTCTCGAGAATTTACTTCGTGTGCGTTGAACTTCAAGCTTTTTCCACGAGCATTGTTCACCTACGCAAATTCACAACATTATCATTAAAACGAGTTTAAACTTTAAACGTCCAAATTAACGAAATCCTTAACTAAGAAAATTACCAAACTCCTAACTTAACGAATCGAGGCACTTTAACAACAATTAATGCTCGATATCTCGAAACTGCCATTAACGAGTTTTTCCAAAAACCTGAAATTTCTCAAACCCTAACCTTTCTCACCAATCAATTTAACTACGTCCAATAACACCCAATACGTCCTCTATATCCACTAACACGGTAAACCTATAAATTTCAAACCCTAAATCACGTTTTTAATGAAAAACCTAAATGAATCCTAATCATTTAAACTCCGTAAAAATCAAAATAAACTTTCCTAAAACCGTAGAACCTTACCTAGAGCGTGGTTTGAGGAAGTAAACTTGAAGAAAACGAAACAGTCGGAGGACAAATCGCCGTTGGAGAGGAGAAAGCCATGAGGGAGGGGAAACCGTCGCTGAGAGAGGGAAGAAAACATAGAGGAAATCGTGAAATGGTGGAGGAAGAAGAGAAAATGTGATTTTTAATAATTTTGGCTTGGTAAATTATCATTTTGCCCTTCCTTTGATTTTCTATTTGTTTCGTCATTTGTTTCGTTAATTGTCTAACGATTCGGTTTCTCCAAACTTCCTTATTTCGTCAATAAATCCCACTTATTACAAGGGTTCTATTAAAACTGTCCGTTCGCAATTCGGACCTCGTTTACTATTTTTACCAAAGTATCCTTTATATTACGATAAACGTAATTTTCGTAAAATTAGTGTTACAACTCCTAAAATTCCCGAAATTTTCTTAAAATTCTTATTAATTATTAGGATCGTAATAACGCTTTCTTTTTACGAAACTGACTTAATTTGACATAATTACAAAAATACCATTTATATTCAATTTAATAAATCCCGTAAAAGAATAATGTGTTACACCAATAGTTCGAAACGGGGAAGTCTTTAAAGTCTTCTTTGGCTCATAAGAGATAAGATTTCTTCCTTTCCCTGCCTTCCTCTTATTCTGTATTCCTCTAGTCTTCTTCGTTCCGCAGCGCAGGCAGATTCCTATTTTACGCCAATATCTCTTTCCGGTAGGAGAATTCGATTTGCTCAGAACCCTACTCACGAAGAGAAGACGAAACAACAGAACCCACAGCTCGATTCATAGAAGAAGGACCCAATTTAGAAGGGTTACAGACAGGGCGGAAGAAGATGAGCTCTTGAGCTTGAGAGAGAATTGTAAAGCCCTGACTCGTTCACTATATGAATGGCTTGGCGTTGAACGTCCACTAAATCTTCCATAATAATGGCTTGCTATAGATTTCTTCCCGGAACGTAGGAAGGCACTCCTCTGATACTGATGAACCCAAACAAAAACAAGGCTCAGATAACGATAATGATAATAGAGGGAGTATGGAAAACTTGTTCCTTACCGCTTCACAAAAGAAAAGACTATAAGCACAATCAGATTCTGTGAATTCCCCCTTTGGCTGCTCATATGCCTTTTACTTAGTTAGTACAATTGAAAACTTCATGAATATGATAGGTATCCTATAGAATTCTCAAAGACAGAAAACAAGAACGAAAACAACATACAGAACACACCACCACAGAGGAATTATAGAGCCTCTGATTCTCTCCCCTTTCCCTTAGTTTTTCCACAAAATTCTTCTCCCCCCTCACACTCTCCTCGTCCCACTTATATAATAGCATATCCTAACAAACTCTTAACAAACTTACTCAATCAAATACCTTAATTACCCCTTAATAACTAAAATACTAATAATGTTCCTATCATTACCGGCCGCCTAAGTTTCACCTTGTCCTCAAGGTGGAATTGAACAACATTGACCCAAAGAAATCGTCCCCTGTTTCCTTGTCATTGCTGTAATGGCCGAGGAACGATCATTGCCACAATTTCTCCTTGCCCTTCGCTGAACGTGCAGGAAGTGTAGAGCATCCCTCAATGGAATTTGGTGAGAACGGTGATAGCGCTAACGGCAGCTCGGCGGGTGCAGCAATATCTGGCGGCTCTCCCCCTCTGTTCGGTGATTCGTCGGCTGCAATCTCTCCCTCTTGACAAAGCAGGACCAACAGCTCCTTGGCCTTGCATCGATGCCCTGGGACGAAACGTTCGTCGCAGCGATAACACAGGCCTTTTTCTCTCTTCGCCAAAAGTTCGGCTTCTGTCAATCGCCGGAAAGTCGACGCCGGATGGAAGGGATACGCCGGACCTGTCTTCCCGTGCTGCTGTGAGAACGCTGGCCGGACTGGACTCGCCGATGCCGGAGGAAGTGTGGACGCCTCTGGAGAAGACGATCCAGCTCGGGCTGGCGGCGCTGAGGTCGTCGCTCGGAAATGGCGTTGATGGACCGCCCAACCGGGTTTGGGCGGTTCATTTAACTTCACCCCAGGGCCCGGGTCATCATGGAAGTGGGCTGGAAGAAAAGAAGTGGGCTGCCCCGTGCCCATTTCTTCCTCACCCGACCCACCTTGCTGCAGAAGTAGCAGCTTGTCTTCCACCCGTTGCGCGACAAGCATCAGCTGAGCGATGCCGGTTGGTCGTAAAACCAGGAGCTCCGCGCGAATCTCCGGCCGCAACCCGGTCGTGAACTGCGCTTCCAGCATGTGCTCCGGTAGATCGGAGAAGTGCGAGGCGGCTCGCTCAAACCTTTGACGATATTCCCTCACCGTCGCTGTCTGCCGTAGTTGCAGCAATTTCTCCGTGAGAGTACCCTCCAGTGACGCCCGAAATCGCTCCAGCAGAAGGTACCGGAAATCAGTCCAACTGCGAAATGGGCGTCGCCGTTCTTCCCACTGGAACCACGCCAGTGCTTCGCCTTCCAGGTGAACCGCCACCCAATGTAGCTTCTCGGGCTCAGAGACGGGTTGGAATGTAAAGAATCGTTCCACCCGGAATATCCAGTCGTCTGGATCACCTCCCGCAAAAACTGGCATCTCCATCCGGCGACTCAGGTACGTATCCGTCCATCCGTCTTCACCCCTGCTTGCTCGGGATGATTCGCCAGGACAACTGGAATGTCCCGGCTCCTCGCCCACCTTTTCTTTCCCTTTCTGCCACTGGTTCGGTGGGGCAGTATGTAGTGCCTCTACTATTGTCTCCATCTGTGCCATCAACTGAGTCATCTTCCGCTCTAATTCCGGCAATCGGCCGATGCTTCCCTTCATCTCATCCAACTCCTGTCGTAACTCAGTCTGGACCCAAGTCATTGCAGCATCACCCGTGCCTTGTCTTCCTACCTCCCCCTGAGCTGTCTTCTTGTTGGCCATTTTTCAGGATCACAAGGTCTCTGATACCAATGATAGGTATCCTATAGAATTCTCAAAGACAGAAAACAAGAACGAAAACAACATACAGAACACACCACCACAGAGGAATTATAGAGCCTCTGATTCTCTCCCCTTTCCCTTAGTTTTTCCACAAAATTCTTCTCCCCCCTCACACTCTCCTCGTCCCACTTATATAATAGCATATCCTAACAAACTCTTAACAAACTTACTCAATCAAATACCTTAATTACCCCTTAATAACTAAAATACTAATAATGTTCCTATCAGAATATGAATAAGCATTGGGGTAATCTCAGTTAACTCAAGCGCGGACAAGGGTCTCTTTCAACGCAACGAATGGGAGTGGGCCCTGTGTAGAGAAGCAATTCTAATTGGATCCTGCCTGCTATTGGAAACCTGGTTAGTGATACTGACTGACACTGCTTTCAAATTTATTGTAATAACATAGCCCCCTTGCTCCTTTCAGGTCAAGGGTTGGTCGTTTGGAAATCGTTTTTCCCCCTCGGGATCACATCCGGGTGAATGTGGGCACTATGACCAGAGGCATAAAAAAATGATCTTTCTCTTCTCTTTTTCTTTTTGCTAACGTTGTTCAATTTGTTGCTTATTTCCTTGGCCTTTAATTCACTCGGATTGACGCTACCTGGTCCACTCAAAGCTAAGATCAGCTGCTATTGGACTTATTTCCTTGTCGAGAAAGGATCGTATCACACCTGGAAATGCAATCTCCAAGAAGGGTTAGCAGGGAAAGCTGCCTTGTTGATTAAAGTAAAGGACCAGGGGTCTAGCGCTTTTGTTTTGTGGGAATACCCGCCTGGATATCAATGACTAAAGTATCTTCCCGGCATGAAAGAAAGAGTTCTTTTCCCTAAAATAACTAAGGTATAGTGGGGGCATTTTCCCTTTTTCTCCGACATCAGGACCTTTCCTTTTAAAGCACCACTCATTACGCCTTAAAGGAGGAAGCTCTTAGCCGTTGCCACGGGCCCTAAAAGATCATAAAAATGAGAAGGGTGGTCTACGACCATTGGAACCCTAGAAAGAGGAGCAAATAACAAGAGAGGGATATCCAAGAATGGTATTCTATCTTGCTCTTCTTGTTGTTCCTGTAGCTAGCTTGATAGAATTGGTTAGAATCCTCTCCTAGCTTCCTCTATCCCTAGAGATAGAGACGAGAAGACGTAGATCAGAGAGAAAGCTTCTTATAAGATATAGAGGTAGGGAAGGGCTTGACACGAGTAGTAGATATGGGATTGAGAGGAACAGCGGGAGGGGTTTACGCTGAATCAGCTTTCCCTGCATCGGAAGCTCTAATCTGACTTTCTTCTTTCCGCAATCAGGAGCTTACAAAGCTGCTCACTTTGCCCTTGTATGAGCCGATTCAGCCACGGAACTCTTCTTAGATGCCGATTCAGTAGTAGGTGATGATGCTCAGTCACATTTTCCTTATCCTTGGAAGCTTGTTTTTCACGATAGACCACAGGCTTCTTAGCGTTGCTACGCTTTGAGTTTCCATCTCCATCATCACCTTTTGGTTTATCTTGCTGTGATATTCCGAAGTAGGTATGCTTGGTCACTAATCAAGTGGTGGACCTCCTCTTAGCTGCTAGGCTCTTGCTTCCTTGCTCAATAACTCACAAGAAGTCTTCTCTGGCTCATTCATAACTCTTACTTCCTACTTCACTTCACTCAATCATTCAGCTGCATGATGGGTTCAGACAGAGTGATTTTCTCAATTCCATACCACGAAAGAAAGAAACTCTTGACCACCGCCGAAAACCTGTTTCAAACCTCCGAATCTCTTTTTCTAAGCGTAGCTCACAAGAAAGCAGAGGTGTAGCTAACCGACAAGCAACAACCAGAGGGCAACAATTCCAATATGACTTCAAAAGCGTAGAGGGGAAGTGAAACCTCTCCAAAGAAAGAGTAGGATTCTATCACCACCTTTGGTGGACTATGTTCACTCTTTTCCTCTACTTAGCTAGCAGCAACCGAGGACTCATCTAATCAATGATTTGCCCCTCCTTAGACACTTATTGATTTCATGGGTGGGGAATCGATTCATTAATCACTGGGCTATGCGGCATTAACGTGGGTATGAACCCTATTCCCAACCTACAAGTATTTACTGGTGGTTATTGACTTCACCAGAAGAACCAATAAAGAAGCTTCGGAGCCGCTTTTACGCCGGTGTTTGGACGAAATAACGACTTACGGGTTCCAAGGTGAAACTGCTTTATATTAGGCTGGCCTTCAAAAGATTGAATCTCGTGTCAGAGAGGGAGAGTATGTATGAGCGCCGACTGCTACTAAGAACCTAACAGAATTGATCATCTAATGTTGTGTTGATAGAAGTAGAGAAAGACCAGTCCGGGGGACAAATCAATAGGAAATGTTATGCCATTGGATGTGATCGGAAGAGTTATACAAGCAGGTATTACACCAAGAATTGACAAGCAAGCGCAGACTGGACCTTATGAAGATTGACTACTTATGAGATTTTTTACATGTGTTGTTTGAAACATCGCAGGAATGGAACGCAGAAAAGGAAAAACGAGAATTCGGCTTCGTTTCGCAGAGGAGGTGAAACTCTTTCTTTCCGCTTGTAGGTTAGGCGAGTTAGGCGGTTAGGGGTTTCTGCTTCCCCGTTTGGATTTCGTTTACTGGTGTTGGTTTCACAAAGAAATCCAAAAAACAGAAACTAGACCGATCATTATTTTGATTATGAGATTTCGCAAAGGTTTCAATGGGGATGAAGCGTTGACTTTGAGTGTTTGCTTAGCTGAGTGTTCGCTTAGATCGATTCTTTCCTCAGCTCTTATGCTAAGCGGAAGAGTTTTCGCCTCCGACAAAGTAGTATAACCAGAGATCGGTACTTCGCCTTTGTACTAGTTAGCCCGGTAGCCTGCGTATATCGGAAAGAGATATAAAGTCTTATATTCCACCAAAGGAGAGTTTTGAAAGGCATACAGTTAAAGGCTGTCGTCCTATAAGCGTGAAAGCCTAAAGAAAGCCTACGAGGGTACAACCCCTATCTACGACTCTACCTATCCCAGGTCCGCTACTTCAAAGGCATCGCCTCACTGACTTCGCCGGTCTTATCGTTCTACTGCTGCTACTCCCTGAGCATCAGCAGTCTCACTTGTAGTGTGGCATACTAAGAATAAGGGCAAGCCATTCACATCCGCACCAGTTCGCTTGATAGATTGTTAATTCTCAGTTAGCTTTCAACCACTTCGAGAAGACTAAGTTGTGACCTCCGAATCGGAATGATCAAACCCGGCATAAAGAGTATAGATCTGATTTGTCCGCAAATTGGTTTTCCATTCGTAACTCTGTACAGGGCATTGTTAAAGGATCTCGCACGCTTCTAGTATAGAACATAGGCCAATCTTTCACAATGGATCGAAATGGGAAATCAGACAACAATGAAGTTGAAATAGATGGCCTTAAACCATGTTTAGGAACATCTATTTCTACTTCAGTGAGAAAACTATCCAGTTCTCTTGGGAGTTCCCCTCTATTGCGTCTGCCTATTTAACATAGGAGTTCGTGTAAGAGAGTTTTGAGGGATATATAGTTTCAGTGCCAGTTGCCATTGATCTTCTTGGATAAAAAGGGGCATCTCTTTCCCTGCCAGTTTCCTTTGCTGTCGATGCAGGCGAGTTGGTTAAAGCCTATTCTCGTCTCGAATAAGAGAGTACCTGGAGTACTATCATAACATTTTACCAGTACTATTAGAATCCCCTATAACCAGGGAGTTTTGGAGTTTAACTAGAACCTAGATAGAATCTCCGGGGATATCTTATCAGAAGCTGCTATATCTCTCGCTATGCTTTTATGAGTGGATTTGAGAGTGCGGCATAGCTCTCCTGAATTTGAGGAAGGTGCTAACCTTAATGAATAAGGTCAGTTTGAAGAGGGGAGAAGTTCCCTTTTTCCCGTTTAGGGGTCTTTTATCTTTGGGTCACGATAGCGTAATCCAATTTCTTGCAAAGGATTATTGTTTTGATAATACTCATACTCTGGGATGAAGGGATTATGCGTGGAAGATGAACGGGTAGATTGCAGTCCATTACTTAAGACATTTCGAAAGCGAAGAGACTGTCACCGGACATGCAGAATGTCCCAGTGATGCTACAAGTTTTCCTAGTGCTTTCCGAATGGCTATACGGAGACTTTCTTAAAACAGTCTATCCGGGAGGGCTATACGAGATATCAATCACACTTCGTGCAGTTTCACACCCTGTCATCATTCACTTCCGCCAGGCACGTACTTCCCCGTTGATTGCTTCAGCCGATTAGCGAAGTAGGCTTGCCCTTCTGTTGCATCTCTGACAGCCGGTTCGTTTCGTTAATCAGCCTAAGAGATCGACAGCTGTCTTCTAAGATTACCGACATTTCGGGTTTTCATCAATTTCACATAAGAGAAAATTTTCATCATCAGAAACAACCTGATTTCCGACCGCATTACCATAACGAAAACGAAAAAAAATCATTCAAAAAAGAGTCTTGTGATTCGGAATGAAGCTTTATCGGTCGAGGGAAGGAATAGCGATAGATTTCTATAGAGCATCCAGGAACAAGCAGATTAAATAGGACGACGAATTCTTGCGTGGTCCAAGGAAAGAAAAGGTCCGCTTCCACAATTTCATCAATAGTGAACATATCCACGCACATAGAATAGGCTCTTAGCTGCTTTGAGTTATGACTTCCTAGCCCTTTCTATCTCTATTACTCTTTTCTTTTTGTAGCATATAGCTTTCGTAGGAACTTCTCTATATTCTGAATGCAATTGAAGACCAAGAAAAGAGAGTGGTACTTCACTGTTCGTGATTCTCAGAATTCTGACTCCTTCCTTACCTACGAGATCCTATCTAACTGGTAGGCAAGTCTTGGGTCTTCCCCCACGAAATCCATCATCTTCTACTCTGACTTCGCAATGTCTGCAAATGTTCCTGAAATAGGAGGGCTTGCAGGGTATATTCAAACTAGAGTGAAAGCTCATGATAGAAGTGTTAGCGAGACTGCTACTTACAGTGCAAAAGACCATATAAAAGAAAATAGTGTTTTCACTCCTTGTTCACTTTCAAGGTAAGAGTGCTGTTTTGGAACGGCAGGACGAGTTTTTAGATTTGCTCCGCTTGCATTGCTTTTTGTGTGGAACTCTCATGATCTTCCATTTCGTTCTTAACTTAAGGCAATCCATTTTCTCTTATAAGAATTCACTTCAACTAGTAGTGTCAAATAACACTCTTTTTTTGAGTTGAAGGCCAAATACATTCTTATTTTGGAAATAGTACTTCTTTGTAGCAATGAAATACTCTTCTTTATCCCCCCAGTAATAAATAACTGATGAGAAAGAATAGAGATTTATATTCTCTATAACGGACCAGAAATGCCTTGCTTACGTATCATTGAGAAGTGCATTAACAACGGACCAGAAATGCCTTGCTTACGTATCATTGAGAAGTGCATTAACATAAATACGCAGGGCAGTAAGAAGAGGTAAGACAAAATTGTGTAAACTAGAAAACCGAGTCAAAGTGGATTGTCCGACACTAGCACTTCTGCGTAATAACTCTACCAAGGGCGATCCTATTACAGGAACAAGAATAGCTTCCGGTACACCTGTTACAATTTATACTGCCCAATAACTGGTTCCAAGTTAAGGAATAACCAGTTACACCAAAGGATGCGGTCAATACAGCCAGAACCACACATGTAACCCAAGTCAATTCGCAAGGTTTTTTAAAGCCACTAGTGAGATACACGCGAAATACGTGCAGGATACTCATTAGTACCATCATACTTGCCGACTAGCGATGAACTGATCGAATTAACCAACCAAAATGAGCTTCAATCATTATATATTGAACAGCAGCAAAAGCCGGTTGGATGAGAGTCAAAAGTCATAGCAAACCCCATAGCTACTTGTACTAAAAAACAAGTAAGCGTAATTCCTCCTAGACAATAATATATGTTTACATGAGGGGGAACATTTTTATTAGTTATATCATCTGCAATCGCCTGAATTTCAAGACGGTCTTCAAACCAATCATACACTTTATTGAGATAGGTAAATGATAATTGTGTAATTTACACACTTATTTATACTTTTTATACTTGATTTGATAAGTTTATCTCAAGTGTTTGAACGAATTTGATGAATTTTGTGTAATTGCGCAGACAAATTTATTTAAACAGGTTGAAGTACAAATAAATGGAGCTGCAAAGAAAAATAAACGAAGAAGCAATGAGGATTTTGAATACAGTAAAGTCAGCGATCGATCGGGCCACATTGAGAGATCGATCGCTTAAAAAGAAATCAAAAATTGACCGAAGAGAAGAAGCGATTGTTCGCTGGAATCGATCGCCACATCAAGTAGAGATCGATCGCCTGTCAATTTGGAAAGTGAATCAAACTGGAATCAATCACTTACCAAGTTGGAAAGATTAATTACCTAATATATGCCATTAACCTAAGGAAATAATTAATCAGAGCCGTGGATCAACTTAAGGAGGAGAAATAAAACCGAAAAGAGAGAAAATTCTGCAGAGGTGTTCTAGGATTTAGAGAGGAGATTCGGCAACTTTAAAAAGCAGAGCCTCGAAGATTAAAAGCAGGGCCTCGGCGATTCTGATTCGGCCTCGAGGGCTTTCGGTGATTTCTACACAGAGCAGAGAGCTTCGGCAGGGGCTCCGATTTTCTGCGCTTGGGCGACAGAGAGCAGCACAACTTGGAGAGAGTTCTGCGATTTTGGGGACTCGACAACAGAGTTCTGGCAGGCGGCGATAGAGGCATTCTGCGAGGGAAGAGATTCATTCGGCGTTCGGCGAAATTTGAGGCAGAGCCGCATTCACGATTCGGGACTTTGAGAGCTAGGAGAACTTCGGCCGAGGTGAAGACTTCGGCGCTGGGCATTCTCTGTCGACGATTCTGGCGAGAGTGGAAAGCAGGGGCGATCTTCAAAGCATAGTTTTTCTTTTCTTTTATTTTATTTCTTTTATTTGATTATGCATTACTATATTATTATTATTTTTAATTTATCTAGCATGAACTAACTTTAATACTAGGGGCTACGATGTAGCCAGACTACGTTTATTTTCAGTTTCTTCGTTTAATTATATTTATTGAATATTTCTTCCAATATTGTTGGCGCATTTAATTTCTGTTTTTAAAGCCTGTAAATTTCTGGCCAATCTTTACTTGATTATTGGGGAGTTTTGAGACCGAGAGGTGATAAACAACCGAGCACTGAAATTAATGTCATGAATATACGTAGGCTAGAGATAGTTACGGTATTTGTGTGATCACTGTGATTTCTTGATTTATTTGTATCTGATTAATGTAGGATTTGAGACTGAGAAGTGATAACCCATTAATTAGATAACCTATACAATGCTCGAGAGAGATTGTGTTAGAATTTAGTGAAATCGATCATCAACATAGGAAGACTATTTATGAATATAATTGCGAAGAACTGAAATAAATATTGTCTTGGTGAAATCGTAGTACCTAGGTTTTTATTAATTTGATTTAATCTCAGTTTATTTGTTTTGCTATTTTAATTTAGTTTATTTTAATTGTTTTAGTCATTTATTTATTTTAATTATTTTAGTTATTTATTTTAATTTCAATCCTTAAAAAACCAAATAACGTGTGTTCAATTTAGAATTAAGATTAATTGTTTCGATTATTAATTACAAGTCCTCGTGGGTTCGACACTCTATTTTATCACTATATTACTTGTTGCGACTCGTACACTTGCGAATACATTTTGCACAACAGTAAACCGAGGCCTCTGAGAATCGTATATAAGAATTTCATCTCGTACGGCTTAAACAGAAACACCAAAATACTGGTTGTAACAAATATTGAAAAAATGGAAAACTTTTGAAGAATCAAAAGAAAAAAACTTCAAGTGACTCGAAGGATAAAGTCCTTTTCTTACTGATTGAATTCAGGTAGAGAGAGGAATATTCGATCAAAACCCTTAGTCCGATAGGGAGATAGTATACATTCCATCCAGATAAGACACAGAGATGAAAGACGAATCAAGCAAGAAAGACAGAAAAAGGGGCCGGTTTCTCGAGTGATAATGATTTGTTTTTTTGGGTTAGTCTTATTGTCCTCATTCTAGTTGGTAGGCGTGCGAGTAAGAGAGTAGTAGGCGAAGAACTTTTAACAGAAGGGAGAACAAGAAATTTTCAAATGAGCACGAAATGTCAATATATAAATTGTTTCATTATTCGTTATTTCCAGGTCTTTTCGTTGCATTCACTTACAACAAGAAAGAACCACCAGCAGAGAAAGCAGCCGAAAGGAAGGTAGTAGTAGTTTAAGAATGTAGCTGACTAACAGCAAATTCAATGGCAAATCTAGGCGTGGATCGATATTTAGTCCATGTTCGAGCGCATGCATTAAAGCCAGAAGCAAAGGTAGAGGTAGCGGGTTCACCCGTTGATTCAGAACCAACAATAGTTTTTTCCATATACACGAATATGTGTTTTCGTGTTAGTTCTTTTCCAGGTGGTCTCTACGATAGGAGGTGAGAATAAGTCCTCCAATCTGGGGTCGTATCCGAGAGGAACGGTGCAATACCAATGAAGATACTTCAACCATAACTCCATCCAATTAGGGTATAAAGTATACTCATTGATTGCACTTTCACCCTCGAAAGTCATCAGGAACAACTTGAGTTTAGGCTTAAGCTGATCTTGGACTAAACTCACTATCCTTCTTTTAAAATAAGGATTTAAGGGTAATCCCCTACCAATAAAAAATTCTAAAGGTAGTGAGTCTTTACCAAGAGGTTTATCGGCAACAACCGTTAATCTTCAACCATAACTCTTAATGTTCGTTTATTAAGTGAATATTTATTTGTTTGCATACTGACAGAGACCAATGAGTGTATCAGCAGCTAAAAGAGACTTAGCAGAAATAGGCGAAAAAAACTGCTTAGCAAACTCAAAGGCTCCATATGAGGAAAGAAAATCTTTCCCCAATGAGATGGAGACCCCTATAGACTCTAATAACTGTTGATAGACGATATCCACTGTTTTATCGGAGATAACTATGTCATCTCCAAGTAAAGCATACTTGGTAAACGGTGTACGACCTGGCTTTGCTAATTCGGCTGCTAACCATACTATAAAATGGTGAGACAGTGCGAATAGCCCCCAGGAGCCGTAATATCCTAATGGTTGCCCAGTCCGAAACAACTGCTGGTTTCTTAACAAAACTAACAGTGAATGAATTAAGACTGAGAGTACCATTAACAATACATGAGGCAGTAGTTGGACCAAATATGTACATCATAAGTCTAATTTGATCACTTTAAATAGATGGAATTTTGAATACAAGAATTCTATATACAGATGTGCATTATCACTCTATAGAATGTATGCATTATTAATATCTAGAATTAATGGAATCAATATATAGAGAATTAATGAAATATTTACGATAATACGCGAGGAATCTGTTTATGGTGGTTCTTCTTTCGAATGACCGGCATATCTATTCTTCTTTGCTGCCTGATGAAGCAGCAGGCATCAGTCCGTAGAACCTATCAAAAAGAGATAGTTGTGGCGCGAAGTACTCTTGTGCACCTACGTCACTCGGCTCGCACGCAACACCACCCCGTTATGTTATGGAAGAATTGAACTTATTGCAGGGCTGGTTATTCAGAGCCTGCAATTGGCTGCCGGATTTTGTCCCACAACTAGAAGAAGTTCGGGGATCACTGTGGCATCGCTGATAGATAAATAGCATGACAATCTGGAAAGAATTCAGTCTGGAAAGGTGTGTTTAGTATATCTTTTTTCAAGGCCCTGAGGGAAAGAACTGGATTTGAAAGCAGATGTAGGAGTCACAGTCCGAGAAGCTGGAGTCCCCTCACCATCTGGGTCCCTTATTCGGAAAGCCCTTTATCAAAGTCTTCTCTGTCCCCAGGCCTCGTAGAATGAAAGAAATCCTCTATTATCAGTCTCGGGCTCAGAGTCAAGAGTGTCAGTAGCCGGTTCTCTATTTCCAGGAGCAGATCTAGTTCCACCAAATCTTCAATATTTTGAATTTAACGGGCAGGGGGTCTAGTTGTTGTTTAACTACTTTAATTCCATCAACGGCAAAAGTAATTTACTAGCAGAAGGAGTAGGGAAAGTCAGATAGCCTCTAAGTAAGAAGCCGAAAGGGCAGCATCAGAGTTTACAGCTGAAGCATTTGCTTTTCTTGCCCTGTAAATGAAGCTGAAAACATGCCGAAGTAGCTGGAAATAGATGAAAAGGATTCCAATAATCAATGTGCTCATTAAATAATTATTAATAAATAGTGCAATCATTAATGAAAGTGCTATCATTTAATAAAAAAATAATGAAATACATAAATCACAACTGATCACTTCAGTACATTAGTGGTCTAAACTGGCGACATAAGATACACAATAGAATGATGTACTACCTATTCATATGTGACACTACTGTATAATAAGATGTACATTTAATAGCTTACAGTACAAAAATGCTAGCACTTAAATTAGTTGTGACAATATCCGTTGCTGCGAGTGAGCGTTCCCGCTGCATCGAGAATAGGAATGTCTTCAATTAACTGGTGTCACCACTCTTACTGTTAGGGTTTCCGTTGTGCTAGAATCAATGACAGAGAATGTGAGGAAGACAAGGCCTCTTTGGCAACTATTGAATACGATCTTTTGATAATAAACTGCTCTTTATTGAAGGAATTACTGGGACCAATCACACATTTGGACTTTCGACCTTCGACCAGGTAAACATCTGAGGAAGAGCAGGGAAATTCTCCCATGACTGTAGGATTAGGCACCAAAACAATGATAGTGGAGTTAACTTCTCTTAGAAGGTAGCCTGAAGCAAAGAAAGACTTTATGGCTTCTATTACATCCTGACTCATAGTCTCCCAAAAACTTTTGAAGAAGTGGGCAGAATACCCATCAAGGCCCGGGGATCGTTCAAAAAGAGATGCTATTCCCGACATTTTTCATTTCCAATGCTCAATCTCATGCCTCGTCGTTCTATTACGCTGCCTCGTAGAAATCGCCATACTTTTCTTTGAATTCGTATAGAAGTACCCTTTCCTATCGGACAACTAGCGCATCCTTCTTTCCAGAGGCAACCGCAGCTAACTTGCTATTGGCTTCTTCAAATTAGGATTAGACACCTACAGAGCACATTTCTATATTGAGAAAGGAGCTCAATCGCAATCGCTATCAGAGAGCACTTTCATTGGAGTTACTTCAGACTGGCCTCCTCCCATAAATCCCTGCTAACTGTGCTTGCTTATGCTTGTTTTGAGTACGCTTGACTTTGTCTCGGTTCGTCTAGCTTTGCATTGCTTGCCTTGGACAAAGAGGTGATTTTTTGGCTCTTGCTAAACAGGTAATAACAGTTCCCATTCAACATTCTTTCAAAGTATTCTCCCCTGCAAAACAGCTTCACTGACTGCTCCTCAGATTGCTAATGATGATTCCTCGATATCATTTATGACTTTTTTTTGAATGAGAAAGATATGTGTTAGAAGGTGCAGAACGTTAGAAGCAAGTGGGCCTCTAGCCACACTACCAACCCTCGCTACGGCTTCTTTTGAAGCTCTAGTTCTCACGTATCCTAGCTTCAAGATCAGGCTTTTGCTTTGAGTGCGAAGCGGCTTGCTGAGATCCAATGAGATATCCCAACCTTTGATTGTCAAACTTGTAGTTCCCATGAACCAAGCACAGGATGGAAGGTGTACCAATCCATTTCGTTGGGAAGATGGCAAGGATGAAAGAAGGATATCGAGAGAGAGATAGGAAAAGGAGTACAGAAGCAGGAGCGGGCTAGCTAAATGCCCTAAAATCCGTGTACGAGAGGGCCCGTGATCTTAGGTTTAAGCCTGGCTTAGCAAGTTCATCTTCTCTTTGAGCCCCCTACTACCTAATAGGGAGAAACTTTGCTCAACATGAAATCCGCGGCCATTCGTCTCTTAGATGTTCTAAGCATTCGTCACCTACAAGGTGGAAGATTAGGTGTCTTACGTTACGGGCTTGGTTGGCTTTAATGTAGCCAGACAAAAAAACCTAGATTCACTTTGAAAGAGAAAGTCAACGAATGAGAAAAAACTCTCTTTTCTTAATTTAATGCACCTACTACCGGTGTTGGCTGACTTACACAGTTGTTCTTTGCTTTTTGTCTTGGCCCATTCCGTTTTTCAGCGAGTTTTTTGATGGTCAACATGGGGCGTAACAGCTTTTGTGTCGTCAAGGAAGTTGATCATGGATTCTCTCTAGCCTGGATTGATTTTTCCCGGGGTAGCTTTTACCGAAGAAGGTTGTCTCAAAGCAACAATCTACTCCCCCGCATAAACAACTGAATATAGAAAGGCTTCAGGCTTGACGCAGGCCCAAGCTGACTCTGCTAAAATGTCAAACGAAAAGTCATAACTAACAGAATAGGAGCACTCGTGAAACCTTGGATGGTCGTCAGGTATAAAATTCTGGAATTAAAGGAACTGGAAGGAGAGGTATGCCGAAGGGAGAGGTGCACAAAGTAGTGGTAATGAAAGAAGTAGGTACAGAGAACAACACCTCGCATATCAGAAATTTGGGACGGAGCAGCCGAAGCCCATAGGGCGGAGGTACCCAACTCAAATGAAAAGAGCTACCCGCTGGAAAGAGCGAAGTACCCACCAAAAGAACGGTTGGGTTAGTCTGGCCACGCACTTAGCTTTGCTTTGGTCGTGTGTTTCTAATAAGTTGTTTAATAGTTGGCGAATCATATACAGAATGGGATGGTTTAGATCGATCCCAAATTATGAATCTTTTTTTATTAATGTATTCACCCAAGATAAAAAATCAAATTGCATACTTGCGCGTAAAATCTTTCTTCTTTTTATTCGACCACTACACGATCAACAAGTTCAACAGCCCACATCACGAAGGACTATCAATGGCAGAGTGTGCTGCCCCGCGATATGGCAGGTATTCCGAGTAGCCGGATGGGTTGAATTGCACTAGCTTCTTCCCACTGAACTCAGAAAGAGTCTCGTATCGACCGACCAAATATTTACTTTTCATATACAAGTTGAGGATAGATCACTTGACGAGCCAAACTAGTCAGCCTGATGGATGGCGGAGGACTCTCTTTGTGTCTTGTCCTACGGTTGGTTAGACCGCCGTAGGTTAACCTTCACTATAATTACATCCATATAGATGTTACGGAAGTGTCTCATGACTTTGTTGTCGTTATACAACAAAGGCTAAGAGCCCCGATTTGACCTCCGAGTGCAAGAGTGTCTTGAACACCCAGTCACAGTGGCTACTAGGCTATCTTGAATGAACGCTCCTTAAGAACGAACAGAGGAGCGTTATCCTTTAGGAACCCTATAATGATTCCTCTTAAGCAGGCTAGTCCGACCCAACTTGTGAAACCCTCGAAGGATTGTGATTGATCAGAAAGGGCGCAAGGGTCAATGAGACTGTAATCATATCATTGCAGGCTTAAGGTCTTAGAACCCCAGAGGAGAGCGACTCCGAAGGAGTTGTTGTTAGTATCTACCTATAATGGTAGGATTAACCGACATAAAGATCGGACCATTCCCTCTTTCTCGGAAGTGGGGAACAGTCCTAGGAACTTCATCTATATAGATTGTACTTTAACTTTAGGGCCCCCCAAGATGGCTTTAAGGCTTTTTCTGTGGCCACTTGTGAAGATACGTTGTTAGGTGCTCCGTTGGCACCAGTCCAGGTTGTTCAGACCTGGGGGTATCTCCCTCAGCAGACATGAACGCAGAGATGAGAAAGTTAATCTAATCCTTGTTATTAGTGTTTTGGTTGCCATAGAGGCACGCATAATGGTTTTGTTGAAACCGAACCTGGTTTGTCTATTTGTACGCATTTGCTTAACTCACTCCTAAGCTCACCAAGAATGGAAGCCTTAGGAGTCTTGCTTACCAGGATAGGAAAGACTCGTATTCCATCGGGATTCCTTTACTACAAGGGCAGGAGCAGGAAATGAATCATTATCGCCAGGGGACAGAACATCAAAAGAAGCCTTTACATCAGAAACTACAGGGTCCGAAGGAGGTTAAATTACACGTCGAAGAAGAAGAAGCTGAAACTACATACAATTCAATAGCATCAAAGGCTGGCTTTTTAGCAGAGAACTCAATAGCACTTGAGGAATAGGAGTTAGGAGTGAAACTCGGCTGCTATTTCGGATTCCCAAAGGAAGAGGAAATAGAGTAGAGGCCGATACCTAAATTGAGTTATGAGTTAATTTAGTTAGGAGTTAGGGCCCCTGCTTTTCCGATAGGAAAAGAAGTACAGGGCCTAGCCTATACTGTAGTTAAGAGTGAGAGTTAGAGTTAGAGTTATGAGTTAGAGGAGCCCTCCATTTCGAAGAAATGGCGTACAGGGCCCTAGCCGATTAAAGAAGAAGCTATGAGTTAGCAGCTAAAAGAGTTAAAGGAGCTAAAGGACCAGGTGGGTATATACTCTGAAACACAAAGCGGATGGCTCTATCGAGACGTATTGTGGCGAAAGGTTTCACACAAAGTCTGAATTCAATTATGTTTCGATCGAACAACCCAAACTTCAGTCATTTCAACTACATCAAGTGGTCAAGACTCTCCGTCTCTATGGTACCAGTTGTTGCTTTATTGAATTTGCTTCGGCTCACTTGATTGTGATCTTTGCAAAGCAGTAGAGAGTAGTAATAAACTACTATCCATTAGATTGTTTAATACTAATACACAAATTAAAAGGTGGGTATTTGTTATTTATCTTTAGGTCCCTGATTTAGCCTGTTCTGTTCCTGAATG
The DNA here is from genome assembly GCA_022432975.1 of Begonia masoniana. Taxonomy (NCBI): domain Eukaryota; kingdom Viridiplantae; phylum Streptophyta; class Magnoliopsida; order Cucurbitales; family Begoniaceae; genus Begonia; species Begonia masoniana. The sequence goes on along the minus strand of CM039512.1, from coordinate 21,740,521 downwards.
GGAATGAAAGGGAAAAGGAGAGATATTAAAACACTAATCAATGCCTATTGTTTTAGTTTGACTTTCTCGTTAGTGTCTGTTTTAATCCATTTCCTTTCTGGAACAAAAACTAAGAAAACCATTGGTTAATGATGCACGTAAGTATGATGGTATTGGGCTATGCCGATAGGGAATAATGGTCGAGCGGTAGCGAGAGGAGCTATTATCATTCTGAGTAGCTCGTCCGTACCCCAAAGATTAGTGACAGCCCCGCGGAGTACTCAAATGCGATACGAGAAGCTGTAAAAAGGAGAAAGCCTCTTGACTAACAGCTTTATGGTATTCGTCTTTCTCTCCCTCGGCATTGTAAACACTCAACCATCTGTTCTTGGACTGCCTAGCTCTCACCACCATGTGAAAAAAGCCTGTGTTACTATCCCCCTGCTTCAGCCACTGAATTATGGACTTCTGTTTGAGGTGGGCCTCTTCCATAAGAGTCAAATGAGTCAAAACTTTCAAACTCTCCTTTTCTGCATTTGCTAGGTCAGAGTTGGAACGATCCTGCAATTGGAGTACCCAAAATCTAGTAAGGTCCTCTCTAGCTGGGGTAACCCTAGACTTTATGCTATCATAGTGTGTTTGGAATTCAATAACGATCTTCAATTCAGCCTTGAGACGTTTCAGCTTCGAAGGGTCGCTATCTTCTCTTAGGTAGCAGTAACTAGACATTCTTAGCTTTTGAGAGTATGCTAGACTTCGCTTTCTTTCTAAGCATAAGAGAGTCCGAGGCACCGAAGGTGACTTACTTAATGAGGTTTGATGTTGTTACCTGTTGTACAGACCAAGTACCTTAATTGGAGTGAGGCAGGTTTAGCTACAACGCTTCATAGAAGGTAAGGATGGCACTTCGAAGAGGAAACAGAAGGTAATTAATCAACCGGTTCCATGCCTCCTGCGGATTAAAGAGAAGTCAAAAAAAGAGACCTATTACCAATGTGATTTCTCGATGAGGTGCAACAAAGGAAGATCTAGGTGAGGTTGCGTGCTTGCTTTCTTCCATCGACCGCTCTAGGGGTTTTGTTTGATTGTAAGTACCATCACCATCTAAGTGATGCAAAACTGACATCGCCCAGTCGTGATAAGGCTTTAACAGCCTCTGCATCACGAAGTCGCTCCCTAACTCACCTAAGTGTAGGAGAGGGAGAGGGAGCATCCCCATTTAACTTGTTGTTAGTGTTAGTGATCGGTCCGCTAGTTCACGCAAATCCGAAGAAGTTATCACGGACGAGCCACATGCGGGGAAACTTGCACGTGTGGTTCTGGACGGGCTTTCTTGAGGTATCTAATAACCTTGCTTCTGCTCGCCGCTCGCGCACCTCTCCTAACTATTGCCCATTTATTCTGGAATAATCTTTTAAGGAGGGACATTTTGACATATTTCTACCAAATCCTTCTATTATTAAGAACGGCAGGTACCATTTCGATGTGTTTTTATTCTTTCGAACAGTTTGATGCTTTTGAATCCATTTTATTAATTCCACTTCCTACTCGCAGTATGCTCTTTATGATCTCGACTCATGATTCAATTGCCATGTATTTAGCTATTGAACTTAAAGTTTATGTTTTTATGTGATGGCAACATAAAAAAGAAAGTATGAATTTTCCACGAAAGCCGGCTCGAAATATTGGATCTTAGGTGCATTTCCCTCTGGAATCTTACTGTTTGGGTACGACCGGACAACTACCGATATCTCAAAATGTCCTTTCTTATAATGTTGTTATTAAATATATATCTATATCGTAAACTATCGGATTGGGTATTACTTAGATGTGAAACTTGCAGACCTCATTGGTTGTGATATTGATCTTCCGTGGGGAACGAAAGAAAAGAATATATAGACTTGTAGAGACCCTCTATGTAGTTGTCTATCTAGGGCGAAAACAGTTGTTAACTATTCGGAGCGCTATTAATCGTGGGTTACCAATTAGTAGCAGTGTACCTGCGGATCATCCATCTGTAGGTATTAATCAAACTTTAGACCCTCATTGAGTAATTGGATTGACTTCTGGTGATGGTTGTTTCGTCGCAAAAACCTCACTTAATCGTAATAAGACTCGTGCACGTACTGGGTTCAATATCACTCAAAATGTATGGGATATTAATACAATTAATTCTTTACTGTCTTTCTTTGGCTGTGGTAAAGTCTATAATAACAAGAGCCACAATATGGTTGCCTTTGAAGTATACGATTTTCAACACGTTTATTCTATTATTATGCCTTTTTTCAAACAATACCCTGTTATAGGGGTTAAATATCTAGACTTTGTAGATTGATGCAAAGTTGCTGAGCTGATGTGAAATAAGGAACATTTAACGGAGTATGGAATACTAAAGATCACTGCGATCAAGAATAACATGAATAGAAAAAGATAAACATTCGCCATGAGTTTTGATATAATAAATTGACTCGTCGTGTGTCCACTAATTATGGTCCTGCATGAATGAAACAATGATGCTCCCACTGTCTTAAATTTGAGTATGGTGAAATTGAATTAGCCGTGCAGATGCGGTTTACTACCAGGTAGACGGGAGTGCGACTAGAAGTGTCTTTGGGATCTTTCCTACATCTCATATTACAGGTATTAAAGTCAAACTATCAGGTAGATTAGTTACACAAGCATCAGGACCAAGACAAACAGTTCTGGCAGGAAGAATTTGTTCATCATCTGGAGGACTTTATGGTACCGTCGATTATAGTCAGCAAACAAATAAAAAGAAATTAGGTGCATTTACTATGAAAGTCTGAATTAGTCAGCAAAGTAGATAGTTATTACCACAAAAACAGCACAGTCCTAGCTAAGTTTATAATTTTGAGTCTATTTTGTCTTATAGTTCTTTATTTTTCCCTTTGCTTTTGTAAAAAAGGCATGCGATATAAAACGGGTGCAGGATCTATTTTTGTACCTAGTTCTCTATTTTCTATTTTACACAACCTATTTTCATTTAATCTAATTTAACTCCTCCCCCCTTCTTTCTTTACCAGAAAGGACAAATTCTTAATTTATACTTCTAAATACAGCTGCCTAATAAAATAAGGTAAGTAAAAAGAGCCAACTAATTGAGTGCATACTTTAATAGCTTAATAGCTTAATATAAGAAGAATAGCTTAATATAAGAATGTATCCAAGTTTAACAAAGGAAGATAAAGCAGATACAAGGGCACCACGAATCGAACATTCGCTGGCGAATTTGAAGTTTGCGATTCTACCATTAAACTATACCCATATTATAAAAATGTAACCTACTTTCTACCCATTCCCATTCATTTTCCCAGAACAGATGGGAACAGAACTTGATGAGAAAGGGATAAACAAGTATAGGATTCAGAGGGAATCGAACCCTAAATCAACAGATTTGCAGTCCGTGTGTAACACCATATTACCAACTGAGTGCTTTCTTAGCTTTCCTTATTTATCTTTATTAATTACTTTTTCTTATTTCTGTAAAGGGGATTAAATAAAATAATAATAATCAGGCTTTTCTTACTTCGTGCTAAACTATAGCTTGCTTTTCCCAGGGAACGGTGTCATACATAATACAATAGGTCCAACCATGGCTAATAAGAAAATCACACTGGCTACAACTAACCATAATGATGCATACGTATACAAACCTTGACCAATACTTTCAATTTGTGTAAATGTTGTTAATGTACTGTCAGCAATATTAGGATTAAAAGCATTATTAACTCCTTCTGAGCTTAGTAAATCCGTATTAGAAGATACACCTAATAAACTTTGATTTAGTAGATTAAATAGATACTTACCACCAGAACCACCCTCATGATAGCTTGCTGGTAAAATAGAGAGCAATTCGAAGAAAAATAGAGAAGCTAAGAAAGCACTCATAGGTAAACTTTTGGTATATTCTTGACCAGTGTCAACTAATTCAACTAGCCGTAAGTTAAGCATCATAATTACGAATAAGAACAGGATAGCAATTGCACCAACGTAAACAATCAAGTATACAAGTCCTAAATAAGCTACACCTAATAAGACTAAGTAGCCTGCTACATTAATGAATACAGCAATTAAGAATAGTACAGAAATTACAGGGTTTTTAGCTGTAATAACCATAATACCTGACAAAATAGCTCCTAAAACTAACATATCTAGTAGAAAGTTATTCATTTATATAAAATATACTCTATCCTCTTTTGTTTAATTATACTAAGAGTAATAAGCCTAAGCGGTCAAAAAATAGATCCTCCTTTTTACCTTTTTTCTTTTTATTTGAGTTCCGTTCGGTTCATGAAAATGAAAGAAATAAAAAGGACCTTAATTTTTAAAATAAATAAAGAGTGAAGAGTACAAAACACTAGATTATTCTAGAAGTAGGTTGAACATGTATAGATACAAATTAATCTTTCTTCATTTTATTTATCTCCTTTTCCTTCATGAACAGGCTAAATCTACAAGAAAATACGAACAGATAACAGAAACAAGATTCTTTGTTCTAATACTCTTTACTTATTTAGTAAAAATTTTACCCTTTTTCTTTTGTTTATTTATTTGTATAAGAGTTATTATAACTTCCTATAGCTTTCCTGTTAAAAATAATACCAAAAACTGAGAGACTGGGTATATGTTTTCTTCTTCATTTATTTATTAAGATAAATAGATGCAAAAAAAGAAAAGAAAACATATTATCATTTAGTACTATTATACTTTGACTCTAGACATTAGCACTACTAAGTTAATGGTAGACTATTTGACTTCGGATAAAAATGTGTGTTCAAATCCTCCGTGGTGCTATTACTTTTATTCTTCTTCTTCTTCCTTTACTCTTTACTTTCTTTTCATTTTCATGAAACAGATGGGAACAAAACTGAACCTGGAAAAGTAATTAGAAATAAAGCCAAGTTGGGCAAATATATAAGTATGGTATAATACCATACCCTAACAAATATACTTCTAACCTGTCTAAATCATACAGGCTTTTCCTTAATCTCCTGTAGGCCATTCATTGAGTTTGAAGAATATAGATTTACTAGATGTGGACTTAAATACTTGCATCTAAAATCATAAGACTGTCTATCATAAATTCTACTGTTTACACTTTTTAAAATTTTAGCAGCTAATGATTTATATTATAATTCAATTAAGCCTAAGGAAAAATATCACGATTATTTTATTAGACACTGGATATAATGGTTTATTTACAAGCACAGGCATCTAAATATAGCTTAAATTAAGCATATGTTTTGTTGGACCTTGCTTCCATTTTCTTTTCACTTTCCCATCTGTTCCCATCTATTTCATGAACTTGATGGGAAAGTGATGGGAACTAGATAAAGTCCTCAAGTGGAGAGCCTTAAAACTATATAAATATTTATTCCTGGTTTTTACTTTTTCTTCTAGTCCCTAATCAATTGTCTCCTTTTATTTGTTTGTAACTCAAAATCATGGCCAGAAAGTAAAATAAAGAGCTGCATAATAAAATTGAAGGATGCTACTAAGAACTAATTATTATTAAGGGCTGAGATCATAGCGCATATGAAGTAGTGGTAACATAACTCACTTTTAATGAGTTTTCATCAGTTCAAACCTGATTTTGCGTAGTAATCCCTTACTTGCTCTTTTAGCCTTTTATTTACTCCTTTTCACCTCATTTTTATAACTATATAAAAAGAAAGCTCATAAAAGACAAAAGAGATAACTCAGGACTTGTATGATATGCAATGCTAGTAACTTTATTATTATCACTGTTAATTGCGACATCGCTTTCAAAGGAGAGACCAGCTTATTAGATCCATAACCCTCCCTGGCGGTAAGAATCTTCGAAAGTGGAGTCATTCCTTGGCCCTATTCCTAGTAGTGCCTCTGGACGCCAGCCTTTCTTCCAGTAGAAAGACGTTTAGCGGAAAGGTGGGCTTCTTATATCTTTAGTAGCCTTTCCTAAGGCGAGGCCCCTAGCGATAGGGGGAAAGGAGAGTGGGTAAGCGGGCTCCTTTCTACCAGTTTATTACCTTTTATTCATTCAAAGTAAAGGAACTGGTTTATCAAAAGGGTTAAAGAACTACATTGGTCTGATACTGTCACACCCCTAAATCCGTACCCATATTTCTGTAATAAATTTTTCATTTTCATTTTTGTACTTATTTCTTTCCTCTACTTTAATTAAAACCTTACGCGGAAATTAAACTGTAGTTGAAATCAAAACTGAAATAAGAATTTAAAACTGAACCTCAAAGCATTTAAAACAAACCTTTAATAAATAATTAAAACTTAAAAACATTTAAAAGAAAACTTTAAAACAATTTAAGGAAGTGGGAGGGCAGAATCGGAACTCTGCCCTCAAAATGGAGGCGGCGACCGATCTCTGCTCTGCAGCAGAGATCGATCGCTGCCATGCATTATAGCAGGGGCGATCGATCTCTGCTGCAGAGCAGAGATCGATCGCTGCTAGCTATGGCAGCAATCCGATCGCTGCTAACTATAGCAGCGATCGATCTCTGCTCTGCAGCAGAGATCGATCGCTGCAAGCATGCAGCGATTCCTTCTCTTTCAGACTTCAAAACTTTAACACTTCACTTTTACTCCTCGACTTAATTCATCAAATTTGCTCTCTGGAATCTGATTTCCAGAGAGCAAAACCTCTTCATTCATTAAACCAACAACCAACGTTCATTAAACCAACAACCAACAGTCACCATAACTCACCACTAAAATCTACTTAAATCCAATTTAACTGTATCCTAAACTCAATCGACTCGGGTCAGACTTTGCGGAGTCCAACTGCGTGGATGTATCTAAACATCGAGCTTAACCGTATCAACCTACAACCAATCAAAACATTTCCATAACATTCATTAAACAGTTTAAACCGAAACGTTTTACATACAATTATCAAAACGTTATCTAATCCCTATCCAGATCCAACCAACCTAAATATTCTATATATGTTCTCATACATTCATATTAACCATTAAACCCCCAAAATACATACACAACTTCCCCTCGGGTCATACGCGCCTCGACTGCTCAGCGCACTCCCACGGCCATCATCCATCAACAGTTTACGCCTCGGGTGGAGGGATCTCATCCTCACCTGTGTAGAGGTCACCTACACCATAAACATAAGTCGTGAGCTTAAGGCTCAGTAAGTCTACGTGAATGCAATGCATGAACATGTATGTGCCATTTTCATAAAACCGTCTCTCATGCATTTCATTCATTCATTCATTCATTCTCACCGTGACATTCTTTTGGTTACCGAAGTCTATTCACTCGGCAGATAGTTAGGGCCCGTCAAGCGGTTAGACAGCCCACACCATCTGAAGGGAGGAAAACCCGCTCACCACAGAACGCCGGGTCTGAACCTCACCCCGATAACCACATACAGAGGGTTGTTTACATGATACTTTACTTGCCTTTACGTGCATTTCTTTTTCCTGAAAACTATGCTCAAATTCATTTTCATGACGTTTTTAAAACTATGATGCATGAACAGATATAAACATAACATATCAATCATCATACGTACCATCAAGACACTCAGACATAACCTACAAAAGAACTAATCCTAACTACCCAACCAAAGCATTTAAACAAACAATTCTCCAATTTCCTCGAACAACAAAAGATCCTATGGTGTAGGCCAATCGGCCAAACAAGTCGCGGAGACTTACCTGTCGTCCGTAGCTCGCTGAGCTTCGTCCACGAGCGTCGTTCGTCTGGGCAAAACGCAACATTCGTAGTTAAAACCAATTTAAACTACTAAACGTCCTATTTCAATAAAACCTTAACTAAGGCAATTCCTAAAGTTTCAACTTAATTAATCGAAGTAATTAACGACGACTTAACGCTTGTTAATTTGAAATTCCAATTACGAGTTATTTCTGAAAACCCGTAAATTCCCAAATTTATACTTTTTTCACAAATTGAATTATCTTCGTCCAATAACGTCAAATACGTTCAATACATACTTAATTAATGCTAACCTATTAATTACGAGTCCTAATTCGCATTTTAACGAAAACCCTAATTGAAACCCTAACCCTAAATCGAACCGAAAACTCGAAATAAACGCTCAGAAACCGAAGCTACATACCGAGGGTAGCGAGAGGAGGAAGAAACGCGAAGGAAACGGAACGAACGGGAGGCGAAACGGAGCTCGGATCGACAGAACGTCGTCGGCCAGAGGAGAGAGTTTGCTCTCTGGTCTTCGCGCGGGCAGAGGAGAAGTGAGGAGAAGAGAAATGATTTGTTATTTTATAATTTGATTTGGCAAATTACCATATTGCCCTTCTATAGTTTTTATATTCGTTTCGTCTTTCGTTTCGTTAATCGTCTATCGATTTGATTTCCCCAAACTTCCATACTTCACCAATAAGTCCAATTCACCGATAGGGTTTATTCAAAACTGTCTGTTCACAATTCGGACCTCGTTTACTATTTTTACTAAAACGTCAATTACTTTACGAAAGACGTAATTACTCGGAATATAACGTTTAAACTCCGAAAATTCTCATAATTTCCTTAAAATTCTTATTATTCGTTAGGGTCATAATGACGCTTTCTTTTCGTGAAATGGACCTTATTTGACATATTTACAAAAATGCCATCTAATAATATAATATATCAATATAATATATTAAATCCTAAAATCCGTACAAGCCGGATATTACATTCTACCCTCCTTATTCAGAATTTTGTCCACAAAATTTGAACCAGCTTATGGTCCTTGATATTAACGTCTCACGTCTTGAGGCAGTACACTTCGATTTATTGTCGGTACTCACGGCCATCCTTCGTGGTTCTAAACCAAAACTCTTCACTATACTTCCCCATATTGGCCTTAAATTCATTTCCCCCACTTTCGATTTGATCTTACGCAACCTCACTCAAGTATGGAACATAATCAAATTTCTAATTCTCAAATCAAATGACTCATCGACATATTTGTCACTTCAATATTTGCACCTGAATCAACTTTTGACTCTCCCTGAATCACTCACCGATTACATCTCCTAATATTACAAACCTCAAAGTTCTCTTTTTCCTTGGCGTCCTTCCTCTGCCGTTCACTCAGGTCAGAGCTACGTCCAAGCTTCCTAACGCCAGCCAAATTGAATGCCTACACTTCATCAAACTTCTGGGTCGTAACCCAAATTTCAACATAATCCCAACGACTCTATCTACAGTCGGGATGAACACCAACTAAACTTTTACATTAACCTCATAACCATACTCCTTACTTTCAACGGGTCTAACACATTAATTGCCTACGTATCCAAATCTTACCTAATCCTACAATCAACATTCTCTAACAGTGTACTTGTCACCAACTGACCCAAGCACACGTTGGTCTATATTTAGTCACCCAAAACGTTAAACTTTCAAACTTATTAATTGATCTATACTAAAATTGTCTCTAGTCTCAATCCTTGAATTAAACTTCCCATCTTACTCTTTATTGAGTCTAACAATCCCCCTAAGTCACATACCTTCCTGGACCACTTACTAATTCCGCCAGTTCTTTCAGGGAGGATTTCACATTTAATTTAACACTTGTTGTACTCCTCGAACTATGTCACCAGAATTTCTTATTAACATCGCTTCCATTCTAAGCTTCGTCCTTGAATTCTGGACTGTATTTTTAACTAAAAGTCTCATACTACTTACTTTACACTCTTTTGTCCATCTTCGATCTCTATTAACTCTGAGTGCCATAAATTCCAAAATTTCCACCCTTGATGTGCTCTAATCTGCACGTTCTAACCTAAGATTATTCGCGTAATTATTGGTCGTGACTCGCCAAACACACGTTGAACACTAGAACTCTGCCAACTTAGCCTCACTTCTATGCTTACTTAGAGGTTTTTAGTGAAAACTCTCGTTCTCTTTATTCTAAAATTCACAAATTCCACAATTTGCAGGCCTTTAAAACGTCAACCTATACTTCCAATCTTAACATCTCATTTAATCCCAACAATCTCTTTTACTTCTTTCCTAATTTCACACGAGGACTACATTGAATCTACTAACTAATCTTACCACTTGTCGCTCCTCCTCGTCAGGTTCTAACTATTCTTCTCAACAATTATCCTAAGTTTAGCTCTTGTATTCTATCTTCATCTAGAAGGCATCCCTTAATAGGTTCATATCTAAACCTTCATCTTTCGTGGTTAGTCATATCCTAATACTCCAAGGGGGTTTGCCAAATAAATCCAGTTTCTACCTATTTGAAAGCCATATCTCTTAGGGCGCATTCCTCTAATTGTTACTAAACTGTAGGTGTGCAAACTCCGTTGATTTATTGAACTAATTCTACTAATGTATAACTATATTTCTATTTAGTCTTTATTGTCCTATATGTAGTCTATGGTTTTCTCTTCGAGGTTCAACTAATAATCCTTCTTACCCACTTTCTATTTTCTTACTTTTCTATTTTCAAGTCTATATATTTATTTATCATATGCATATTTGTCATACATGTAATTAAAACAATACCTGCAATTGTAGAAGGCTGGGCCCCACCGTCGACGTCACCAGGCTCAATAAAAGCAAATATTCTTGGGGTAACTTTCTTCTGGTCAGTAGTAGTCCTCGGACAATGTAGGGCATAGTGGCCCACCTCTCCGCATCTGTAGCACTTGTCCGTACCCAATCTACAGGCACCAAAATGAGGTCTCGAGCACTTCGGGCATATAGGCTTCTGAGTAGATTCTTGGACTTGCTTTCCCTTTCCTTGATTGCCTGTTCCGTCGTAGGGCCTCTTCGCTCCCCGTGGCTGCGTTTGCTGTTGTCCTCTCGGTTGCCAGCCTTGATTCTGGGCCTGAGGATGGAGCTCACGAAAGAAGCCCTTAGCTGGCTCCTTCGTCCTAACACAAGTCGCCCTGGCAGCCTCAATGTCCAGAGCTCTAGCTGCGACGTCAGAATACGGCACATCAATAATACCTGATACAATAACGTGCATCCGAATCTCTGGGTCTAGTCCCTCCATAAACTGGTGTACCTTCTCCTCGTTATCGCTGACAAGACGTGGTGCAAATCGTGACAAAGCCTCGAACTTCCTTATATACTCTGCAACCGAACCTGTCTGCTTTAGCTGTGTGAACTCGTTCCTCTTAGCCACCCTCACTGTGCGGCTAAAATACTTGTCGAAGAATATGGTCTTAAACCGCTCCCAGGTCATAATCGATACGTCTGTCGTCGCCTTGATTGAATCCACCAGAAACGGGCATCCATCGCCAAGTGAAAGGCAACAAAAGCAACCTTCTTTCCATTCTCCACTTCCGCATACTCTAACATATCCTCCATAGTGCGGATCCACTCTTCTGCAACTTTGGATCCGATGAGCGGCCGTCAAATACTGGAGGCCGTAAACTTTGGAATTTCTGCATACCCTGATTACTGGGACTACCAGCTCCTGAGCTCTCTGATTCTCTCGCTGGTTCTCTCGATTCACTAAATCCGTGATTTGTTGCGCTTGCCGGTCCATATGCTGAGACTGGCGGTCTATCAAATCCATAAGACGATCCGTCGCGTCATCTCTAAGATCCCTTCCTCGAACCATACTTATAAACTCCTATAAAATTTACAAACAAATAATCCTAAGTAACAAAATCAAATAAAACAATAAACAGACTTACAGTTGATGAAGGATGTCCGCGTAGTGGCTGTGCAGTCGAGCAGTCTACAGAACCGATTTTAAAACCCGGGGGCTTTGATACCATAACTGTCACACCCCTAAATCCGTACCCATATTTCTGTAATAAATTTTTCATTTTCATTTTGTACTTATTTCTTTCCTCTACTTTAATTAAAACCTTACGCGGAAATTAAACTGTAGTTGAAATCAAAACTGAAATAAGAATTTAAAACTGAACCTCAAAGCATTTAAAACAAACCTTTATAAATAATTAAAACTTAAAAACATTTAAAAGAAAACTTTAAAACAATTTAAGGAAGTGGGAGGGCAGAATCGGAACTCTGCCCTCAAAATGGAGGCGGCGACCGATCTCTGCTCTGCAGCAGAGATCGATCGCTGCAAGCATGCAGCGATTCCTTCTCTTTCAGACTTCAAAACTTTAACACTTCACTTTTTACTCCTCGACTTAATTCATCAAATTTGCTCTCTGGAATCTGATTTCCAGAGAGCAAAACCTCTTCATTCATTAAACCAACAACCAACGTTCATTAAACCAACAACCAACAGTCACCATAACTCACCACTAAAATCTACTTAAATCCAATTTAACTGTATCCTAAACTCAATCGACTCGGGTCAGACTTTGCGGAGTCCAACTGCGTGGATGTATCTAAACATCGAGCTTAACCGTATCAACCTACAACCAATCAAAACATTTCCATAACATTCATTAAACAGTTTAAACCGAAACGTTTTACATACAATTATCAAAACGTTATCTAATCCCTATCCAGATCCAACCAACCTAAATATTCTATATATGTTCTCATACATTCATATTAACCATTAAACCCCCAAAATACATACACAACTTCCCCTCGGGTCATACGCGCCTCGACTGCTCAGCGCACTCCCACGGCCATCATCCATCAACAGTTTACGCCTCGGGTGGAGGGATCTCATCCTCACCTGTGTAGAGGTCACCTACACCATAAACATAAGTCGTGAGCTTAAGGCTCAGTAAGTCTACGTGAATGCAATGCATGAACATGTATGTGCCATTTTCATAAAACCGTCTCTCATGCATTTCATTCATTCATTCATTCATTCTCACCGTGACATTCTTTTGGTTACCGAAGTCTATTCACTCGGCAGATAGTTAGGGCCCGTCAAGCGGTTAGACAGCCCACACCATCTGAAGGGAGGAAAACCCGCTCACCACAGAACGCCGGGTCTGAACCTCACCCCGATAACCACATACAGAGGGTTGTTTACATGATACTTTACTTGCCTTTACGTGCATTTCTTTTTCCTGAAAACTATGCTCAAATTCATTTTCATGACGTTTTTAAAACTATGATGCATGAACAGATATAAACATAACATATCAATCATCATACGTACCATCAAGACACTCAGACATAACCTACAAAAGAACTAATCCTAACTACCCAACCAAAGCATTTAAACAAACAATTCTCCAATTTCCTCGAACAACAAAAGATCCTATGGTGTAGGCCAATCGGCCAAACAAGTCGCGGAGACTTACCTGTCGTCCGTAGCTCGCTGAGCTTCGTCCACGAGCGTCGTTCGTCTGGGCAAAACGCAACATTCGTAGTTAAAACCAATTTAAACTACTAAACGTCCTATTTCAATAAAACCTTAACTAAGGCAATTCCTAAAGTTTCAACTTAATTAATCGAAGTAATTAACGACGACTTAACGCTTGTTAATTTGAAATTCCAATTACGAGTTATTTCTGAAAACCCGTAAATTCCCAAATTTATACTTTTTTCACAAATTGAATTATCTTCGTCCAATAACGTCAAATACGTTCAATACATACTTAATTAATGCTAACCTATTAATTACGAGTCCTAATTCGCATTTTTAACGAAAACCCTAATTGAAACCCTAACCCTAAATCGAACCGAAAACTCGAAATAAACGCTCAGAAACCGAAGCTACATACCGAGGGTAGCGAGAGGAGGAAGAAACGCGAAGGAAACGGAACGAACGGGAGGCGAAACGGAGCTCGGATCGACAGAACGTCGTCGGCCAGAGGAGAGAGTTTGCTCTCTGGTCTTCGCGCGGGCAGAGGAGAAGTGAGGAGAAGAGAAATGATTTGTTATTTTATAATTTGATTTGGCAAATTACCATATTGCCCTTCTATAGTTTTTATATTCGTTTCGTCTTTCGTTTCGTTAATCGTCTATCGATTTGATTTCCCCAAACTTCCATACTTCACCAATAAGTCCAATTCACCGATAGGGTTTATTCAAAACTGTCTGTTCACAATTCGGACCTCGTTTACTATTTTTACTAAAACGTCAATTACTTTACGAAAGACGTAATTACTCGGAATATAACGTTTAAACTCCGAAAATTCTCATAATTTCCTTAAAATTCTTATTATTCGTTAGGGTCATAATGACGCTTTCTTTTCGTGAAATGGACCTTATTTGACATATTTACAAAAATGCCATCTAATAATATAATATATCAATATAATATATTAAATCCTAAAATCCGTACAAGCCGGATATTACATTCTACCCTCCTTATTCAGAATTTTGTCCACAAAATTTGAACCAGCTTATGGTCCTTGATATTAACGTCTCACGTCTTGAGGCAGTACACTTCGATTTATTGTCGGTACTCACGGCCATCCTTCGTGGTTCTAAACCAAAACTCTTCACTATACTTCCCCATATTGGCCTTAAATTCATTTTCCCCCACTTTCGATTTGATCTTACGCAACCTCACTCAAGTATGGAACATAATCAAATTTCTAATTCTCAAATCAAATGACTCATCGACATATTTGTCACTTCAATATTTGCACCTGAATCAACTTTTGACTCTCCCTGAATCACTCACCGATTACATCTCCTAATATTACAAACCTCAAAGTTCTCTTTTTCCTTGGCGTCCTTCCTCTGCCGTTCACTCAGGTCAGAGCTACGTCCAAGCTTCCTAACGCCAGCCAAATTGAATGCCTACACTTCATCAAACTTCTGGGTCGTAACCCAAATTTCAACATAATCCCAACGACTCTATCTACAGTCGGGATGAACACCAACTAAACTTTTACATTAACCTCATAACCATACTCCTTACTTTCAACGGGTCTAACACATTAATTGCCTACGTATCCAAATCTTACCTAATCCTACAATCAAACATTCTCTAACAGTGTACTTGTCACCAACTGACCCAAGCACACGTTGGTCTATATTTAGTCACCCAAAACGTTAAACTTTCAAACTTATTAATTGATCTATACTAAAATTGTCTCTAGTCTCAATCCTTGAATTAAACTTCCCATCTTACTCTTTATTGAGTCTAACAATCCCCCTAAGTCACATACCTTCCTGGACCACTTACTAATTCCGCCAGTTCTTTCAGGGAGGATTTCACATTTAATTTAACACTTGTTGTACTCCTCGAACTATGTCACCAGAATTTCTTATTAACATCGCTTCCATTCTAAGCTTCGTCCTTGAATTCTGGACTGTATTTTTAACTAAAAGTCTCATACTACTTACTTTACACTCTTTTGTCCATCTTCGATCTCTATTAACTCTGAGTGCCATAAATTCCAAAATTTCCACCCTTGATGTGCTCTAATCTGCACGTTCTAACCTAAGATTATTCGCGTAATTATTGGTCGTGACTCGCCAAACACACGTTGAACACTAGAACTCTGCCAACTTAGCCTCACTTCTATGCTTACTTAGAGGTTTTTAGTGAAAACTCTCGTTCTCTTTATTCTAAAATTCACAAATTCCACAATTTGCAGGCCTTTAAACGTCAACCTATACTTCCAATCTTAACATCTCATTTAATCCCAACAATCTCTTTTACTTCTTTCCTAATTTCACACGAGGACTACATTGAATCTACTAACTAATCTTACCACTTGTCGCTCCTCCTCGTCAGGTTCTAACTATTCTTCTCAACAATTATCCTAAGTTTAGCTCTTGTATTCTATCTTCATCTAGAAGGCATCCCTTAATAGGTTCATATCTAAACCTTCATCTTTCGTGGTTAGTCATATCCTAATACTCCAAGGGGGTTTGCCAAATAAATCCAGTTTCTACCTATTTGAAAGCCATATCTCTTAGGGCGCATTCCTCTAATTGTTACTAAACTGTAGGTGTGCAAACTCCGTTGATTTATTGAACTAATTCTACTAATGTATAACTATATTTCTATTTAGTCTTTATTGTCCTATATGTAGTCTATGGTTTTCTCTTCGAGGTTCAACTAATAATCCTTCTTACCCACTTTCTATTTTCTTACTTTTCTATTTTCAAGTCTATATATTTATTTATCATATGCATATTTGTCATACATGTAATTAAAACAATACCTGCAATTGTAGAAGGCTGGGCCCCACCGTCGACGTCACCAGGCTCAATAAAAGCAAATATTCTTGGGGTAACTTTCTTCTGGTCAGTAGTAGTCCTCGGACAATGTAGGGCATAGTGGCCCACCTCTCCGCATCTGTAGCACTTGTCCGTACCCAATCTACAGGCACCAAAATGAGGTCTCGAGCACTTCGGGCATATAGGCTTCTAAGTAGATTCTTGGACTTGCTTTCCCTTTCCTTGATTGCCTGTTCCGTCGTAGGGCCTCTTCGCTCCCCGTGGCTGCGTTTGCTGTTGTCCTCTCGGTTGCCAGCCTTGATTCTGGGCCTGAGGATGGAGCTCACGAAAGAAGCCCTTAGCTGGCTCCTTCGTCCTAACACAAGTCGCCCTGGCAGCCTCAATGTCCAGAGCTCTAGCTGCGACGTCAGAATACGGCACATCAATAATACCTGATACAATAACGTGCATCCGAATCTCTGGGTCTAGTCCCTCCATAAACTGGTGTACCTTCTCCTCGTTATCGCTGACAAGACGTGGTGCAAATCGTGACAAAGCCTCGAACTTCCTTATATACTCTGCAACCGAACCTGTCTGCTTTAGCTGTGTGAACTCGTTCCTCTTAGCCACCCTCACTGTGCGGCTAAAATACTTGTCGAAGAATATGGTCTTAAACCGCTCCCAGGTCATAATCGATACGTCTGTCGTCGCCTTGATTGAATCCCACCAGAAACGGGCATCCATCGCCAAGTGAAAGGCAACAAAAGCAACCTTCTTTCCATTCTCCACTTCCGCATACTCTAACATATCCTCCATAGTGCGGATCCACTCTTCTGCAACTGTTGGATCCGATGAGCGGCCGTCAAATACTGGAGGCCGTAAACTTTGGAATTTCTGCATACCCTGATTACTGGGGACTACCAGCTCCTGAGCTCTCTGATTCTCTCGCTGGTTCTCTCGATTCACTAAATCCGTGATTTGTTGCGCTTGCCGGTCCATATGCTGAGACTGGCGGTCTATCAAATCCATAAGACGATCCGTCGCGTCATCTCTAGGATCCCTTCCTCGAACCATACTTATAAACTCCTATAAAATTTACAAACAAATAATCCTAAGTAACAAAATCAAATAAAACAATAAACAGACTTACAGTTGATGAAGGATGTCCGCGTAGTGGCTGTGCAGTCGAGCAGTCTACAGAACCGATTTTAAAACCCGGGGGCTTTGATACCATAACTGTCACACCCCTAAATCCGTACCCATATTTCTGTAATAAATTTTTCATTTTCATTTTTGTACTTATTTCTTTCCTCTACTTTAATTAAAACCTTACGCGGAAATTAAACTGTAGTTGAAATCAAAACTGAAATAAGAATTTAAAACTGAACCTCAAAGCATTTAAAACAAACCTTTAATAAATAATTAAAACTTAAAAACATTTAAAAGAAAACTTTAAAACAATTTAAGGAAGTGGGAGGGCAGAATCGGAACTCTGCCCTCAAAATGGAGGCGGCGACCGATCTCTGCTCTGCAGCAGAGATCGATCGCTGCAAGCATGCAGCGATTCCTTCTCTTTCAGACTTCAAAACTTTAACACTTCACTTTTTACTCCTCGACTTAATTCATCAAATTTGCTCTCTGGAATCTGATTTCCAGAGAGCAAAACCTCTTCATTCATTAAACCAACAACCAACGTTCATTAAACCAACAACCAACAGTCACCATAACTCACCACTAAAATCTACTTAAATCCAATTTAACTGTATCCTAAACTCAATCGACTCGGGTCAGACTTTGCGGAGTCCAACTGCGTGGATGTATCTAAACATCGAGCTTAACCGTATCAACCTACAACCAATCAAAACATTTCCATAACATTCATTAAACAGTTTAAACCGAAACGTTTTACATACAATTATCAAAACGTTATCTAATCCCTATCCAGATCCAACCAACCTAAATATTCTATATATGTTCTCATACATTCATATTAACCATTAAACCCCAAAAATACATACACAACTTCCCCTCGGGTCATACGCGCCTCGACTGCTCAGCGCACTCCCACGGCCATCATCCATCAACAGTTTACGCCTCGGGTGGAGGGATCTCATCCTCACCTGTGTAGAGGTCACCTACACCATAAACATAAGTCGTGAGCTTAAGGCTCAGTAAGTCTACGTGAATGCAATGCATGAACATGTATGTGCCATTTTCATAAAACCGTCTCTCATGCATTTCATTCATTCATTCATTCATTCTCACCGTGACATTCTTTTGGTTACCGAAGTCTATTCACTCGGCAGATAGTTAGGGCCCGTCAAGCGGTTAGATAGCCCACACCATCTGAAGGGAGGAAAACCCGCTCACCACAGAACGCCGGGTCTGAACCTCACCCCGATAACCACATACAGAGGGTTGTTTACATGATACTTTACTTGCCTTTACGTGCATTTCTTTTTCCTGAAAACTATGCTCAAATTCATTTTCATGACGTTTTTAAAACTATGATGCATGAACAGATATAAACATAACATATCAATCATCATACGTACCATCAAGACACTCAGACATAACCTACAAAAGAACTAATCCTAACTACCCAACCAAAGCATTTAAACAAACAATTCTCCAATTTCCTCGAACAACAAAAGATCCTATGGTGTAGGCCAATCGGCCAAACAAGTCGCGGAGACTTACCTGTCGTCCGTAGCTCGCTGAGCTTCGTCCACGAGCGTCGTTCGTCTAGGCAAAACGCAACATTCGTAGTTAAAACCAATTTAAACTACTAAACGTCCTATTTCAATAAAACCTTAACTAAGGCAATTCCTAAAGTTTCAACTTAATTAATCGAAGTAATTAACGACGACTTAACGCTTGTTAATTTGAAATTCCAATTACGAGTTATTTCTGAAAACCCGTAAATTCCCAAATTTATACTTTTTTCACAAATTGAATTATCTTCGTCCAATAACGTCAAATACGTTCAATACATACTTAATTAATGCTAACCTATTAATTACGAGTCCTAATTCGCATTTTTAACGAAAACCCTAATTGAAACCCTAACCCTAAATCGAACCGAAAACTCGAAATAAACGCTCAGAAACCGAAGCTACATACCGAGGGTAGCGAGAGGAGGAAGAAACGCGAAGGAAACGGAACGAACGGGAGGCGAAACGGAGCTCGGATCGACAGAACGTCGTCGGCCAGAGGAGAGAGTTTGCTCTCTGGTCTTCGCGCGGGCAGAGGAGAAGTGAGGAGAAGAGAAATGATTTGTTATTTTATAATTTGATTTGGCAAATTACCATATTGCCCTTCTATAGTTTTTATATTCGTTTCGTCTTTCGTTTCGTTAATCGTCTATCGATTTGATTTCCCCAAACTTCCATACTTCACCAATAAGTCCAATTCACCGATAGGGTTTATTCAAAACTGTCTGTTCGCAATTCGGACCTCGTTTACTATTTTTACTAAAACGTCAATTACTTTACGAAAGACGTAATTACTCGGAATATAACGTTTAAACTCCAAAAATTCTCATAATTTCCTTAAAATTCTTATTATTCGTTAGGGTCATAATGACGCTTTCTTTTCGTGAAATGGACCTTATTTGACATATTTACAAAAATGCCATCTAATAATATAATATATTAAATCCTAAAATCCGTACAAGCCGGATATTACAGATACCTTCTTCCTCGGTAAGCAAGCAACCAGTTATGTAGGCATACAACTCTTTTTAGGTCGGCATAACAAAGAAAGAGAGTGACAAGAAACAACGCATACCCCTAACTTTTGTTCTCTTGCTTTCACGTAAAGATTGGCATTACTGCTTATCTAGCAAGATTTAAGAAAGTGCTTTCATTTACAATCTCAGTGGATTGTTAATCGACCACGCGCGGGTTCAATCCCCGTCGTTCGCCCGGACCGTTACTGTAACACCCGGTTTAACGGGTTTTTGAATTGTGCGCGCAATGACAATTTTGTAAATAATCGAAATATGTCCGTTTTGCGAACCGAGAGTTTTAATGGAATCCTTATAAGTAATATGAATTTTGGGAGAATTATGGGAATATAAGGATTTCAAACCGATATATAATGCTCGAGTTTCCGGTCTTGACCCTATGGAGATTTAATTCATAGAAATAGTAAAATAAATCCGTTTGACGAACGGAAAGTTTTATTATAGCCCTAGGAATAAAACGAGATTATTGGAGAAATAAGAAAATTTTGGAGAAACCGAACCGATAGTCGAACAATATGATAAACTAAAAATTCAAAGGAGGGGCAAACTTGTCTTTTTACAAGTTTAATTGATTAAAATTGGGCAAAGCCCTTCTTCTCCTTCACTTAGCAAGTTCTAGAGAGATTTTTCCTCCCTCTAGCGATTTCCCTCTTCCAACGGTGCTTCTTCCATTTGGCTTCGACAATTTCTCCTCTGATCAACGAGTTCCTTCACGTTTCCTCTTCCCCTAGTGATTCTAGGTAAGAATCTATAGTTTTTCGGCTGTTATTCTTGATTTCTAGCATTGTAAATTGTTAGAGTTTTGTCAGATTTCGTTGAAAACAACCGGGTTAGGTTAGGAACGGTTAGTTATTACTTTATTGGTGATTATTGAACGTTATTAAGTGAAACGTTCGAGTGTGTTTTGCGTTTGATTGAAAAATTGGGTATGGAGATTTGGAAAACCTCCATTAATGGAGGATTGTTCTTTGTGAGCATAAGTTGTTCGATGAAATGTCCGAGAGAGATTTATTAGAGTTTTAGGAAATTTCCTTTAGTTAGGAGTTTCGTAAATTTCCAAAATTTTATGTTTAAGCTCAGTTTTAACAAAGAACGTTATGGATTAACTTAGGTGACAAAGCTCGAAACGAGGAGCTCGGTTTGCTAAGGACGAGAGGTAAGTTCTCGTGACTTACTTTGGCTGATTGGCCTACACCATATGTCAGAATTTGTGTTGAGGATTGTTGGTGCTTGGTTTGTTTAATTGTTTTGGTTGGGTAGTTTAAGTTTGGTTGTTGTTATAGGTTAACTATTGTTATGTTTTGATGGTATTGGTAGCGTTTTAATGGTATTCACGTTATATATGTTATATTGTGCATATTGAACTATTCACGCATCATGGTTTTCTAAACGTCATGAAAAACGAATTTACCCATGGATTTCAAAGAGAAAGAATTGCATGCATGAAATGACAAGTAAAGTATCATAGTAAACAACACATGGCATGGGGTTATCGAGGATGAGGTTCAGACCTGGCGTTCCGTGATGAGCGGGTTTTCCTCCCTTCAGATGGTGTGGGCTGTCTAACCGCTTGACGTGCCCTATCTATCTGTCTAGCGTTTCCGATAACCATAGACTGACACGTACTGATATATGAAATGACATGGACGGTTTTCTTAGCATTGAGCATACATGATCATGCATTAGCATTTACGTAGAATTTACTGAGTTTTTACCTCATAGGTGTCTTTATGGTGTAGGTGACTACAAGCAAGATGAGGACGATGTCCCTCCACCTGACGAGCCTACAGCTTGAAGGAGGATGTTCATGGGGGCAGCCGGTGTAGTCGATGCGAGCACTACCTGTGGGGAGCGTAGGTTATATGTTTTGGGTTTATTTGACGAAATGTATAGAAAGACATATTAGGATGTTTGGTATCAGGATAGGTTGAAAATTGATGTTTTGATGATGTTATTTTGATAGATTCCGCTATGTATGGAAGGTTTTGATGAAATAGAATAGATTTTGGACGAGTTTTGGTGATTGGAAAATAGGTTTGTGGTTTTAAGTCGAAATCAAAGTTTTGTGTCGGGATTTGATGATTTAGGTTGGATGTTCGGGTTTTGTATGCGTAATTATTTGGATTATTGATGGATGTTTTGAGGATGAAATTTGAAGTGTGTATTAGATGAAAATTTGAAGAAAAATGGCAAAATGGTAGAAAAAGGGGTACGGTGGCGCGGGTGGTGCGTTGGCCGGGCGCTAGAGGCGCGCGAGGCGTGCGCCCGCGGGCCTAGGATGTGCCCACCCGATCGATCATGCCCAAGGTGCGATCGATCGGGGTTGAAGGATGTTTTTAAGTCGGAACCCAGAGAGGGCCTGATCGATCGGCCTTATGTCCCGATCGATCGGCGTTGATGGTTGTTTTAGCCGGAAATCCAGAGCAGGCCCGATCAATCGGCCTTTGGGCCCGATCGATCGGCGCTATACTTGACCCCAATTTGATTTTTCTGAAAATGGACTTTTCAAAACACATTTTAACCCGACCTTTTTCGATACTTTTAAACGTATCTTACGAGCGAAACCCAAGTATTTTAGAGGACTTTAATGACCGAAAAACTGAGTCAACATTTTCCCGAAAAATGGTTTTAACCTCGTTTTAGTGGTCTAGACGTTGACGAACTTTAAGGTTAAGCTAGAGCCCAAATGTCTAGATATAGATTGAAGCCTGAGTCTGTTCTCTAATAATTAAACGAATGAAAAGGAAAGGAAACGAAAAACGCAATGAAAGAAAATGCAAAGAGAGAAAAGAAAAGAAAAAAATTTAAGTGAGAATCGGTGAGGGTAATACACATGTACGTATGTATGCACGCACGACACAGGTCGTGGTGGCACCGACGCAGAGTCGGGGTCGTCACAACAGTTGGTATCAGAGCTCTTGGGTTTTAAAATCGGTTCTGCAAACTGTTCGACTACGCAAGCCACTTCACGGACATGCTTCTTCAAACTATGAGTACGTTACATGCTTTATTTGTTTCCTTGTTTCTTAGAATTATTGCTTTAACTTGTATAGGATTATAAAAATGGTGCGTCGAGGGAAAGATCGAGACGATAGAGATGACACCATAGATCAACTCAAGGAATTTGTTGCCCAACAGTCCCAACACTTAGAACGACAGGCTCAACATATGGAAAGATAATCCCAACTGCTCGATACGCTGATTAACCGAGAGGGCAATAGAGCTCAGGAGGTGGAACCTCCTAGTAATCGAGGAATGGAGAGGTTTCAGAAATTACAACCCCTAGTGTTCAACAGACAATCGTCGGATCCCTCTTTAGCCGAGGAGTGGATTCGAACTATGGAGGATATACTGGTATACGCGAGCATAGGGGATGGGGAGAAAGTCGCGTTCGTTGCCTATCACTTGGCATTAGATACCTGTTTCTGGTGGGATACGATAAAGGCGATCACAGATGTGACCGCGATGAGCTGGGAGCGGTTTAAGGCTATATTTTACGACAAATATTTTAGCTATACAGTACGGGAGGCGAAGATTATGGAGTTTATGCAATTGAGACAGGCAGGCTCAAATGCCAAGTACGTCAGAAGGTTTGAGGCCCTATCCAGTTTCGCACCACGCCAGGTCAGTGTTGATGAGGACAAGGTGCGTCGGTTTATGCAAGGGCTAAGTCAGGGGATCAATAAAAGTGTCGTTATATCAGGAGTGCAAAATGTGCCCTATACTGAGATTGTAGCGAGAGCGCTAGATATTGAGGCCGCCGAACAGACTTTTGACAAACCGAGGGAGCCAATTAGAGGGTTCTTTCAGGAGGTACAACTAGGGACTCAGAAGAAGGGCTGGCAACAAAAGGGACAGCCACAACAACAACAAAGGGGTGCAAAGAGGCCCTATGATGGTAAAGGTGACCAAGGCAAGGGGAAGAAAATCCAGGGGACTACTCAAAAGCCTATTTGTCCTAAATGCCAAAAGGAACACTACGGTCCTTGTCGATTGGGCACAAACGGTTGTTACCGATGTGGGGAGGTAAGCCATTTTGCTCAGAACTATCCAAAGGCGGCTACCGATCAAATAAGAGTGGCCCCGAGAATTTTTGCGTTTATTAAGCCCGGCGATGTTGACGACGAGGCCCATCCCTCAGTTATAGCAGGTAATATTTTTATAATGGGAGTAGCTGTATTTTCATTGATAGATACGGTTGCTACGCACTCGTTTATTTCCACTGCATGCGTAGCTAAACTGAAGATAGTGCCTGAGTTAGCAGAGTACGAGTATAGAGTTATGCTTCCTTCAGGGGAGTTTATGCAGTCAAATCACATCTTCCAGGGCAACGTTGTCTCTGTAGGGAGCAATACCCTTTATGCTCGATTGATAGTTATGAGCATAGAGCGGTATGATCTTATCTTGGGAATGGATTGGCTATCTTGCCATTTTGCTACTATTGACTGCCGATCAGCGGTGGTGACTTTTCAGCCCCCGGGTAAAGAGGAGTTTGCCTATCAAGCAATAAAAAGATTGAGCAACATACCAACCTCCTATTCCATGAAGGTTAGTGAACAGTTTAAAAGTGAATGCTCAGTTTTTATGGTCACTGTGGTCGACACTCAGTTACTTGATAGGGTAACACTAGGTGACATCTCGATTGTCAGGGAGTTCGCAGAGATTTTTTGCGACGATCTTCCCGGATTGCCACCGGATCGGGAGATAGAGTTTGTAATTGATGTCTATCCTAGTTTTGAACCAGTTTCTAAGAACCCGTACAGATTGGCGCCCGCCAAGCTAAATGTATTGAAATCTCAGCTAGAAAAGTTGTTGGATAAGGGATTCATCCGACCTAGCTTTTCTCCTTGGGGTGCGCCGATTTTGTTCGTAAAGAAGAAAGACGGAACTCTCCAGATGTGCATCGACTATCGAGAGGTGAATAAGTTGACAGTGAAAAACAAGTACCTGTTACCCCGAATAGATGATTTGTTTGATCAGCTACAGGGTGCCCGAGTATACTCCAGGATTGATTTACGCTCGGGTTACTATCAATTGTAGGTACGACGGGAAGATGTTCCAAAGACAGCATTTCGAACGAGGTATGGACATTATGAATTCTTGGTGATGTCTTTTGGACTTACGAATGCCCCCGTGGCATTTATGGATTTAATGAACCGTGTCTTCAAGGAATATTTAGACAAGTTTGTTGTTGTGTTTATTGATGACATCTTGGTCTATTCTAAGACGAAGGAGGAGCACGAAGAGCATTTACGGATTGTCTTGAGGAATTTGGAGAAACAGCAGCTTTACCCGAACTTCTCTAAGTGTGAGTTTTGGCTGGATCGAATAAACTTCCTCGGCCACGTTATATCTCAATAGGGGATTTCTGTAGACCCAAGTAAGATTCAAGTTGTAAAAGATTGGTCGCAGCCTAAGAATGTACGAGAGATACGCGGATTTCTTGGATTTGCTGTGTATTACCAAAAGTTTATTGAAGGGTTTTCAAATATTGCGGTCTCTCTTTCACGATTGACAAGGAAAAATGAGAAGTTCGTATGGTCGGCTGCGTGTGAAAAAAGCTTTGAGGAGCTGAAGCAGAAATTGACCACGGCTCCAGTTTTGACACTGCCTGTCGAAGGCGACAAGTTCAGCATATATTGTGATGCGTCTAAAGTTGGACTTGGATGTGTGCTTATGCAGGAAAGAAGGGTTATTGCGTATGCTTCTCGACAATTGAAGCTGTACGAGCAGAATTACCAGACGCATGACTTGGAATTAGCAGCAGTTGTTTTTGCGTTAAAATTCTGGAGACACTACCTGTATGGGCAGCAATGTGAAGTGTTTTCAGATCACTGGAGTTTAAAGTATCTATTTACGCAAAAGGAATTGAATATGCGGCAACGAAGTTGGTTGGAGTTCGTTAAGGATTATGACTTTGAAATCAAATACCACCAAGGGAAAGCAAACAAGGTCGCAGATGCCTTGAGCAGAATGTCTTCTACGAGTCAGCCTTCACTTGCAGCGATGTCGGTGATGTTGAAGTCTGAGATTGAGAGGTTCGATGTAGAGATTGTGGCTGAGTTGTCCACGATGCTCACCAACATTTCTCTCAGGCCGACGATACTTGACAAATTACGTGAAGCTCAACGGGAGGACTTAGAATGTGACAAGCACCGTCTGAGCATGACATCTGACAACTTGTCGAATGATGGTATTTTAAAATTCAGGCATAGGTGGTACGCTGATAATGAGGAGTTGAAGAAAGAAATCTTGGCCGAGGCACACTCTTCGGCCTATTCGGTGCATCCAGGAAGCACCAAGATGTATCGAGACCTAAAGCAGCATTTCTGGTGGTCTAACATGAAGAGAGAGGTGGCCAGGTATGTAGAAACCTGTCTGAGCATGACATCCGACAACTTGTCGGATGATGGTATTTTAAAATTCAGGCATAGATGGTACGTGCCTGATAATGAGGAGTTGAAGAAAGAAATCTTGGCCGAGGCACCAAGATGTATCGAGACCTAAAGCAGCATTTCTGGTGGTCTAACATGAAGAGAGAGGTGGCCAGGTATGTAGAAACCTGTCTGGTTTGTTAGCAGGTCAAGGCAGAACATCAGAGGCTGGTAGGAACTTTGCAACCCCTGCCTATTTTGGAGTGGATATGGGAGCAGATTTCAACGGATTTTATTGTTGGACTCCTAAGAACAACGAAGGGGCATGATAGCAGATTGGTGATAGTGGACCGTTTGACGAAATTGACCCACTTTGTTCCAGTTAAAACAACATTCTCCATGGATTAGCTCGCCAAGCTCTATGTGCAAGAGATTGTTAGACTGCACGGGGTGCCTGTTTCCATAGTTTCAGACCGAGATCCGAGGTTTACTTCGAAATTTGGGAAGAGTCTGCACAAAGCCATTGGGACTCAGTTGAACTTTAGCTCGGCATTTCATCCTCAGACCGATTGTCTGACAGAGCGAACGAATCAAATTCTTGAGGATATGCTTAGAGCCTGCGTGTTAGAGTTTCAAGGCTCGTGGAGCAAGTACTTGCCATTAATTGAGTTTTCATATAACAATAGCTTCCAAGCTACCATCGGCATGGCTCCGTATAAAGCGTTGTATGGACGAAAATGTAGATCACCGCTATATTGGGACGAGGTCAGTGAAGCTAGCATCATTGGCCCTGATATTTTATAGCAAACGGCGGAGAAGATTGCTGTTATTAAACAGTGCATCGAGGTAGCTCAGAGCCGTCAAAAGAGCTACGCTGACAATAGACGAAGAGAGTTGGAATTTAATGAAGGTGACGAGGTATATGTAAAAATTTCTCCATTCAAAGGCGTCATGAGGTTTGGGAGACGGGGCAAGCTAAATCCTCATTACATTGGGCCCTTTCCTATTTTGAAGAGAATTGGGAAGATGGCTTATCGACTACAGTTACCGGCATCAATGGAGAGCATCCACAATGTCTTTCACATATCCATGCTTAGGAAATGTGTGCGTGACCCGTCACATATCGTAGAAGCATAGGAGATTGAGGTACAGCCAACGCTAACCTATGTGGAAAGGTCGGTACAAATTCTGGAATCCTCTATTAAAGTATTGAGAAACAAAGAAATCCCGCTTGTCAAGGTGTTATGGCGGTATCACAGAGTAGAGGAAGCTACTTGGGAGAGGCAGCAAGCTATGATGGCTAAGTATCCAGAATTATTTGTCTAATCAATTTTGAGAACAAAATTTCTGTTAAGGTGGATGGAATGTAACACCCAGTTTTACGAGTTTTTGAATTGTGCGCGCAATGGCAATTTTGTAAATAATCAAAATATGTCTATTTTACGAACCGAGAGTTTTAATAGAATCCTTATAAGTAATATGAATTTTGGGAGAATTTTGGAAATTTAAGGAATTCAAACCGAGATATAATGCTTAAGTTTCCGGTTTTGACCCTATAGAGATTTATTTCGTAGAAATAGTAAAATAAATACGTTTGACGAACGGAAAATTTTATTAGAGCCCTAGGAATAAAATAGGATTATTGGAGAAATAAGAAAATTTTGGACAAACCGAACCGATAGTCGAACAATAAGATAAACGGAAAATTCAAAAGAGGGACAAACTTATCTTTTTACAAGTTTAATTGATTAAAATAGGGCAAAGCCCTTCTTCTCCTTCACTTAGCAAGTTCCAGAGAGATTTTTCCTCCCTCTGGCAATTTCCCTCTTCCAATGGCACTTCTTCCATTTGGCTTCGACGATTTCTCCTCTGATCAACGAGTTCCTTCATGCTCATCTTCCCCTCGTGATTCTAGGTAAGAATCTATAGTTTTCCGGCTGTTATTCTCGATTTCTAGCATTGTAAATTGTTAGGGTTTTGTCGGATTTCTTTGAAAACAACTAGGTTAGGTTAGGAACGGTTAGTTATTGCTTTATTGGTGATTATTGAACGTTATTAAGTGAAACGTTCAATTGTGTTTTGCATTTGATTGAAAAATCGGGTATGGAGCTTTGGAAAACAACCATTAATGGAGGATTGTTATTTGTGAGCGTAAGTTGCTCGATGAAATGCCCGAGAGAGATTTATTAGAGTTTTAGGAAATTTCCTTTAGTTAGGAGTTTCGTAAATTTCCAAAATTTTATGTTTAAGCTCGGTTTTAACAAAGAACGTTATGGATTGACTTAGGTGACAAAGCTCGAAACGAGGAGCTCGGTTTGCTAAGGATGAGAGGTAAGTTCTCGTGACTTACGTTGCCCGATTGGCCTACACCATATGTCAGAATTTGTGTTGAGGATTGTTGTTGCTTGGTTTGTTTAATTATTTTGGTTGGGCAGTTTAAGTTTTGTTGTTTTTATAGGTTAAGTATTGTTATGTTTTGATGGTATTGGTAGCGTTTTGATGGTATTCACGTTATATATGTTATATTGTGCGTATTGAACTGTTCACGCATCATTGTTTTCTAAACGTCATGAAAAACGAATTTACACATGGATTTCAAAGAGAAAGAATTGCATGCATGAAATGGCAAGTAAAGTATCATAGTAAACAACACATGGCATATTGGGGATGAGGTTCAGACCTGGCGTTCCGTGGTGAGCAGGTTTTCCTCCCTTCAGATGGTGTGGGCTGTCTAACCACTTGACGTGCCCTATCTATCTGTCGAGCGTTTCCTACAACCATATACTGACATGTACTG
This sequence comes from Begonia masoniana, assembly GCA_022432975.1. NCBI lineage: Eukaryota > Viridiplantae > Streptophyta > Magnoliopsida > Cucurbitales > Begoniaceae > Begonia > Begonia masoniana. Next base: position 21,711,597 of record CM039512.1, on the reverse strand, counting down.
ATATATGAAATGACATGGACGGTTTTCTTAGCATTGAGCATACATGATCATGCATTAGCATTTATGCAGAATTTACTGAGATTTTATCTCATAGGTTTCTTTATGGTGTAGGTGACTACGAGCAAGGTGAGGACGATGTCCCTCCACCTGACGAGCCTATAGCATGAAGGAGAATGTTTGTGGGGGCGGCCGGCGTAGTCGATGCAAGCACGACCCGTGGGGAGCATAGGTTATATGTTTTGGGATTATTTGATGAAATGTATAGAAAGACATATTAGGATATTTGGTATGTGGATAGGTTGAAAATTGATGTTTTGATGATTTTATTTTGATAGCATCCGCTATGTATCGAAGGTTTTGATGAAATAGAATAGATTTTGGATGAGTTTTGGTGATTGGAAAATAGGTTTGTGGTTTTAAGTCGAAATCGAAGTTTTGTGTCTGGATTTGATGATTAACGTTGGATGTTCGGGTTTTAGATGTGTAATTTAGTTGGATTATTGATGGATGTTTTAAGGATGAAATTTGAAGTGTGTATTAGGTGAAAATTTGAAGAAAAATGGTAAAATGGTAGAAAAAGGGGTACGGGGGCGCGGGTGGTGCGCTAGCCGGGCGCTGGAGGCGCGTTGGCCGTGTGCGCGAGCTGGGCATGCTGTGTGCACGCCCAGGATGTGCCCACCCGATCAATCACGCCCGAGGTGCGATCGATCGGGGTTGAAGGATGTTTTTAAGTTGGAATCCAGAGAGGGCCCGATTGATCGGCCTTATGTCCCGATCGATCGACATTGATGGTTGTTTTAGCTGGGAATCCAGAGCAGGCCCGATCGATCGGCCTTTGGGCCCGATCGATCGGCGCCATACTTGACCCCAATTTGATTTTTTCGAGAATGGACTTTCAAAATACCTTTTAACCCGACCTTTTTCGATACTTTTAAACGTATTTTACGAGCTAACCCCAAGTATTTTAGAGGACTTTAATGACCGAAAAACCGAGTCAACATTTTCCCAAAAAATGGTTTTAACTTCGTTTTAGTGGTCTAGACGTTGACGAACTTTAAGGTTAAGCTAGAGCCCAAATGTCTAGATATGGATTGAAGCCCGAGTCCGTTCTCTAATAATAAAACGAATGAAAAGGAAAGGAAACGAAAAACACAATGAAAGAAAGAAAAAACAAAAAAAAAAAAATAAAAAAAAAAAAACAAAAAAAAAAAAATAAAAAAAAAAAAATAAAAAAAAAAAAAACAAAAAAAAAAAAATAAAAAAAAAAAAACAAAAAAAAAAAAAATAAAAAAAAAAAAACAAAAAAAAAAAAAAAAAAAAAATAAAAAAAAAAAAACAAAAAAAAAAAAAATAAAAAAAAAAAAAAACAAAAAAAAAAAAATAAAAAAAAAAAAATAAAAAAAAAAAAATAAAAAAAAAAAAACAAAAAAAAAAAAAAACAAAAAAAAAAAAAATAAAAAAAAAAAAATAAAAAAAAAAAAATAAAAAAAAAAAAACAAAAAAAAAAAAATAAAAAAAAAAAAAACAAAAAAAAAAAAATAAAAAAAAAAAAACAAAAAAAAAAAAATAAAAAAAAAAAAAACAAAAAAAAAAAAAAACAAAAAAAAAAAAAATAAAAAAAAAAAAATAAAAAAAAAAAAAACAAAAAAAAAAAAAAAATAAAAAAAAATTAAGTGAGAATGGGCGAGGGTAATACACATGTACGTATGTATGCATGCACGACACAGGTCTTGGTGGCACCGACGCGTAGTCGGGGTCGTCACAGTTACACACAATATAAACCTAGAAAGAATATTTTCTGCAAGTCATCTCGAGGCTTTCAAACGCATCCAAGCAATTGGTATTTGATTGAAATGCTGCCTTCCCTGCCTATCTGCTTGTTAGCTTAGTCGATTGAGGGAAAGGAAAATTCTAGAGCTACTTCCAGTCGAATAGCATCTGAGAACGTTGTGTAAACATCATTATCTTACTTAAGATTCGTTATCGTACCCCAATACCATATATTAGCAAGAGATCCCGATCCTTACTCGCTTTACGTGGAAATTGACCTTTCTTCTATCGAGTACCTTATTTCGTTCCTCCGATAGCTGCTTATTGGACAATCTCTTTTCTTCACACTCTTATCCATGCCATGTCTTCGGACCTCTCCAAGACTGACTTTTCTTTGTCCCTTACGGTCAAGTCCTTCTACGGAACCGCTACTCATATTTATCAACTGCTTATGATGTGCAATCCTTAACTTCTCTTGGCGGGATCGAAGACTACTCCGCGCTTTGCTCCTCTCTCTCAGTCCGAAATGGTGTAGAGTGGCTTTAATACTCTATTAATCAGCTGCTCAAATACTCAATCAATGAATGCCTATACAGGGCTTATTACCTTCTTTGATTCACTTCATAGCCCATAGAGAAAAGATCACAGAAGAAGGATGAGGCTGGTCTCCATGAGAAGCATTCCTGAGGGAGTAAAAGTCTGCCCAATCACCATAGAACAAAGAAGCGGATGAGTCCCTGCCCCCAGCGGCAACAATACCTGAAGAAGCCCTAAATGAATGCCATGAATTGAGCCTAAGGAGGAGAGAGCTTGTTGGAACACATGCATGTTAATTCCGGAACATCTATCTATAGCATATACATACCTTGATCCAGTCAAAGAACCCGTAGTGCTTAAATTAGTACCAATAGCATTACCAGAGCTAGTCCTTTATCCAGTTTTTGAACGAAGAACTAGTTGACTAAGTTACAGTTCCTTAGATCCATATCCATATCCAGCAGATACGGAGGTGACCGTACGAGTCCAATAGTGAATATCCAAGTAAATACCCTATAGAAGCAAAGGTATAAGCATAGCCCACACCAATAACAAAATCAGTCAACCCACCAGCATAACTATAAGTATCTGTCATAGGAAGGGTAAATCCAGTCGAAAGACCAGCAGCATCTGTAGCTAAGATAGAAGAAACAAAGTTTGAACGTTACATTTACGTACCATCAGTGCTAATATTGGCATGTTTGGAACAATGAAAGAAATAACTGATTAGTCGCAGGTATTCTTTTTTTTTCTTTCAAACAAAAAAAAAAAGAATTAAGAAAGACTCATGGTAAACATTCGAGCTGATGAAATTAGTAATATTATCCGTGAACGTATTGAACAATATAATAGAGAAGTCAAGATTTGAAATAAGGGTACCGTACTTCAAGTAGGTGATGGTATTGCTCGTATTTATGGTCTTGATGAGGCAGGTGAATTAGTAGAATTTGAAGAAGGTACGATAGGAATTGCTTTCAATTTGGAATCAAATAATGTCGGTGTTGTATTAATGGGTGATGGTTTGATGATACAAGAGGGAAGTTCTGTAAAAGCAACAGCACGGATTTGGCAGGCATGTTTTGACCTGAGGTTCACTGGCTCAAGGAGAAGGTTACACCTCTTAATAAGAAAGTGAAGTGATTCCCGGGCGAACGGAGGTACTACTATTACATAGTACAACATCTTTTCTATTTCCTTAACTTAAGGTGTTGAGCCTGGCGAGCTAACCAATTAGTTGAGTACCGTTCAGAGAACTCTTCTAAGAAACACATAATAACTCTTGAATGGAAATGAAAAAGAGATGGAAGCGAAGAAACCTTCGGAAATGGTCAGATCTTTGGCGCAAGAATAGTGGCGTTGAGTTTCTCGACCCTTTGCCTTAGGATTAGTCAGTTCTATTAGGGAACGGGGAAGGCTTACCTTTCTCTGGTTCAGCCTCCCTGGATGAATCATAGAATCAGCTAGAGAAAGATCTTGGAATATAATACCAGGATTCTTTTCAAAGAATATAATATCTTTATTCATTGCTCTAGTATTATTTGCATTGTCAATAGGCTATAAGGTTCTCTTGGCTTGGCAAACAACATACCATGGGAAAATACACCCTCTCGTGCGTGAATAAACATCACGTTACGAGCGACTTCAATGAAGTAAAGATTGATGGTTAGCTTTCGGAGTGGATTTCCAGGTAGGTACCCATCGCATTCCATTGTGAAGGGGAATGGAGGATAACCAAGGCATATACTTATTATGAAGTATAGGAGCATACGTTCTCACTAACAACATAATAGACCTTACTTTGGTTATTTCATCTGGATCTGTATTGATAGAACTAAACGTTTTCGCACTAATAGGTGCAGCTAATGGAATAATTCTAGCAATAGAGAACCATGAAGTCTCTCTCTATCTTTGTATCCATCCATGGCTACCAGAACAGGAGAAGCCCAATGGCAGCTATGAACCTCTACCTGGATTTGGGACCTATAACAATGAGATAAGCAACTAACTCAACATCTTCTAGGCATCCGATGCCATCTCTTGTTCCCCCAGTCCCTCTGACTACCCAGGATCTGACGCTAGGGCTACCCGAGCACCTCATCTCAATATTCTCTTCCATCTCCAGCTAAGCTATCTATGCTCCTATGCTTACAGGAGAAGGGGGAAAATAAATGCTACTAATAAGACTGCTACTATTGATATTGAATTTACTGAAGATGGAAGGGTTGAAGCTTTAAAGCTATAGTTTCTGATGTAAAGGCTTCTGCTTCTGTTTCCTCTCCTGCAACTACTAGGTCTCTCTTGTAAGTAGTGGAATAACCCTCCCTTTCAGACTCCGATATTGAAGATGGAAAGCTTACACCTCTTCTTCCTTTGTCAGTAAGAGTGGTATAACCATAGTAGTAAACGTATATGGCTTATCCAGTTGGAAACCATATCCTACTATTCCTCCTTCGTCGTAAGAAGAGAAGAGAGGTTCACAGCTAAAGAGGGCAAATGCATTGAACCAGATGGAATACTTGAAGCTCCTGAATCTATTGACATCTCTACTATGATCTGTAAAGAATTAACTTCCCTTCTAGTATTGAAGTTGAAAGGCAACAGCCTTCATATGGGCTTACTGTACCTTCGGCACCTATTCTCAGGGCAGATGATATAGCCCTAACCTGCAAGAAAACGTTTAGAGCTTAGAGGGGATCGTTAGCTCCTCGGATTGGCAAGAAATGGCCGAGAAGAACACAAATTGCAAGATGAACTTGAATGACCAAATGTGCTTAGATGAAAACGAAACTTTATATGATGTTAGTGGAGTGAGTGAGGTGTGTGATAGTGGAAGGCGTGGTCCTGATTCATTGAGATGGAAAAGATATGCAAAACTTCAAGAAATCGGCCAATAGGTAATATTTTGAAGCCTTTGGCAATAGTTGCTTCCAAGGAAGACAACTCGACTCTTGAACACGGTTTGGGGCCACTTCTTGCTGTTTTCCACTCCCAAGGAGATGGAGAAGAAGATGGCTATATAACCCTTGCAAGCTACCAAGCAAGAAGGGAGTGGTGGGGGCGCAACCCCTCGGTTTTGTGCAAACTGAGCAAACCTTGTTGGTTTCTTCAAACTCCTTCAACCATGGAAGGGAAATCCGTGCATGCTCCTTAAAATCAGTCCAAAAAACTTACAATCACCAATTACCATGCTTTTATAGACCTATGGATGGTTTGGATGTGATTCAAAAAGTGGTCTTCAAAATGGTGTAACCGTTGGATCTTAAAGATAGCTCGGATGGCCGAGATGAGTTTGGTTTTCTTGATCCAATGGTTGTGTGATAACCATGTCATCAATCCTTGGCCTTGTGTTGATTGGAGAACCTCTAAGAATCCCTCAAGTGGCAGCCCATGGTTTGGATAAAGGGTAGTGGTCCCCTCCATTCAAGGTTGGGCCAAAATGGATATCTTTTCCTTAAGGCTCATTCCTCCTCTTCCATGCACTCCATGCACTTGCTTTGAACCACTTCCATTCCATCATCTAACTTATCATTCATCTAACCCTAAATGCCTAATATGCATGCTTATAATAAAGTTTAACAAGAAGGCCAATGTTTGCCTCAAAATAGGTTTGAAATAAAAGGTTACAATTAAGGCTCGGGAAGACAAATTCCCATGTGAGCAAATTGGTCTCCTTGCTTGAATTTCCAAGTGATTAAGTGTGTTGGTTGGTCCACATCCGTAGCTTTGGATTCCCACTTCAAGTCTCCCAAGGTGTTCTCCAAGCCTCCACACAATCCATTACCTGCAAAAGAGACAAGAGTGTAAGTGCATAAATTAGATAAATTATGACCTTGGGTTTGAGACCGTGTAATGGGCCTATGGGGCACATCAGCAGACTCTTACCTTCATAGGAGAGGTGGAAGGACTCTACAGCTTCCGTGTCTTGGTCACTGGAGAGGGTCTGCAGGAGGTCAAATTCAAGTTGCTGTTAAAGTTAGTGAAGTTATTTCATTGTAATTAGACCTAACAAGAACGGAATCACGCTCTGTAGGATTTGAACCTATGACATCGGGTTTTGGAGACCCACGTTCTACCGAACTGAACTAAGAGTGCTTGTCCATCAAAGTGTTATTTTCAGTTACAAGCTAATAGTAGAAAGAGAAATTTCCGAAGCCAAGCTGGGGAGACTAAATAAAAGATACGTTATTTAATACATCATTCATACATTTATTAGTGATTTCATTCTATAATGCATACTATCTAGATAGCATTATTGCATTGATTCAATGATATGTTCACTGTAACAAAGTAATGGAATGTAACATGAACTTGGTAACTGTAACAATTACTCTGTAACTACCACTATTTCCACTATTACTATTGACATTTAATTGTAACTCTATTTTTATTCAATAAAATTAAGAAAAAATGGAACAAAGGTTCCTCCCCGCATTGACCCCTTGTCCGCCGCCCCATCTCGATGCTACAAGAAAGATCTCTTACGACCTCGCATTGCCGGTTGACCATCCCGCTTCCGGAATATTAGCGGTCACACCATTGGTTACTCAACCGACACGTCTTGATAGCAAGTGAGATTTTGCATTGCGCATAGAGCTTCGCCGAAAGAATCCCAAACAAAAGGTGATATTTCAATTCACTAACAACACGGTTTACCGCGATCCGCCCCATTTCGAGCACTATGGAAAGCACATTGGGCTGCTGATCTTTCATGGATGTCCTTTCTATCAAAATGCTATGTCCTTTTGCACCCTGACCTCAGTTCTATTAATAATAAAGATCTCGCCCAAATAGAGAAGTCAATCTAAAGGCCAAAGAGTTCTCTTTGAACGCTACTACGCATCCTTACTAAACTAATAGTCAGTATAGTGTAAGGGGTATAGCAGGACTTGAACCTGCGACCATTACGTTAAAAGCCCAATGCAAAAAAATGCATGTTGGGTCTTTGAAACAGATCAAATCATTTTGATAATAAGAAGTTTGATCTGTTTTACCGAGAAAGTCTACGGTTCGAGTCCGTATAGCCCTATAATTTATATACTCGAATTTCTATATAAATTGATATATATATCTCATTTTTATATAGAATTTCTATAGACATTTTTCTATTTAAATAAAATTGAAAATCTCATATTTTCAAAATTTGAATTAATAAAAAAAAAAAAAAAAAAAAAAAAAAAAAAAAAAAATTATCTGTTCGTCCTATCTTATGAACTTATGAACAACTTTAAGGTGTATGAAGTTTCATATTTTGCTTTTTAAGCAGAAGTAAGATGATCGAGATTCTATTTAACTTAAGTTGATCTAGGCCAAAAGCAGACCTATGTCAGTATAACTCTTCTTTGAAAAACTTTGGTAGTGCTCCTGGATTGGACTCTAAATAACGAATCAGAGCACATGGAGCCATCTCCTTTCCTTTTCGTTCTTTCAAGAAAAAATATGGTAAACTAGCTGATAATTATATCAGCTAATGAAAGAGCCCAATGCAAAAAAATGCATGTTGGGTCTTTGAAACAGATCAAATCATTTTGATAATAAGAAGTTTGATCTGTTTTACCGAGAAAGTCTACGGTTCGAGTCCGTATAGCCCTATAATTTATATACTCGAATTTCTATATAAATTGATATATATATCTCATTTTTATATAGAATTTCTATAGACATTTTTCTATTTAAATAAAATTGAAAATCTCATATTTTCAAAATTTGAATTAATAAAAAAAAATTCTATCGCCGTATTATTCTTTGTAACTGACCGGTTCATCATTAATTGTTTTCTCTTTGTATATAAATTACATATGAATTTTCCTCTTTTCCCATCAAAAATCAAAGAATTAGTACTACTTCTTGCTTCTGGTATACCTACTCAATTCTATTCCATTTTTGGAGTCAAAATCATGATATGAAACCGGTGAAAAACTCCGGCATAGTCCAATCCAACTCGAATCCACTAGTAAGTCACATGTATCTCGGAACGACTTACTGGGTTTTCTTTGTTGACAAGACAGAATTTGAGAAGTTGTCAAATAGGTTTTCTTTTCCTCTCAAACTTCTATTAATAATAAAGATCTCGCCCAAATAGAGAAGTCAATCTAAAGGCCAAAGAGTTCTCTTTGAACGCTACTACGCATCCTTACTAAACTAATAGTGATAAGGTGAATACACGGTCTATTCAATGCTAGGCATAATGAGTGTCAGGACCTAAAAAAAAAAAAAAAAAAAAAAAAAAAAAAAAAAAAAAAAAAAAAAAAAAAAAAAAAAAAAAAAAAAAAAAAAAAAAAAAAAAAAAAAAAAAAAAAAAAAAAAAAAAAAAAAAAAAAAAAAAAAAAAAAAAAAAAAAAAAAAAAAAAAAAAAAAAAAAAAAAAAAAAAAAAAAAAAAAAAAAAAAAAAAAAAAAAAAAAAAAAAAAAAAAAAAAAAAAAAAAAAAAAAAAAAAAAAAAAAAAAAAAAAAAAAAAAAAAAAAAAAAAAAAAAAAAAAAAAAAAAAAAAAAAAAAAAAAAAAAAAAAAAAAAAAAAAAAAAAAAAAAAAAAAAAAAAAAAAAAAAAAAAAAAAAAAAAAAAAAAAAAAAAAAAAAAAAAAAAAAAAAAAAAAAAAAAAAAAAAAAAAAAAAAAAAAAAAAAAAAAAAAAAAAAAAAAAAAAAAAAAAAAAAAAAAAAAAAAAAAAAAAAAAAAAAAAAAAAAAAAAAAAAAAAAAAAAAAAAAAAAAAAAAAAAAAAAAAAAAAAAAAAAAAAAAAAAAAAAAAAAAAAAAAAAAAAAAAAAAAAAAAAAAATTATCTGTTCGTCCTATCTTATGAACTTATGAACAACTTTAAGGTGTATGAAGTTTCATATTTTGCTTTTTAAGCAGAAGTAAGATGATCGAGATTCTATTTAACTTAAGTTGATCTAGGCCAAAAGCAGACCTATGTCAGTATAACTCTTCTTTGAAAAACTTTGGTAGTGCTCCTGGATTGGACTCTAAATAACGAATCAGAGCACATGGAGCCATCTCCTTTCCTTTTCGTTCTTTCAAGAAAAAATATGGTAAACTAGCTGATAATTATATCAGCTAATGAAAGAGCCCAATGCAAAAAAATGCATGTTGGGTCTTTGAAACAGATCAAATCATTTTGATAATAAGAAGTTTGATCTGTTTTACCGAGAAAGTCTACGGTTCGAGTCCGTATAGCCCTATAATTTATATACTCGAATTTCTATATAAATTGATATATATATCTCATTTTTATATAGAATTTCTATAGACATTTTTCTATTTAAATAAAATTGAAAATCTCATATTTTCAAAATTTGAATTAATAAAAAAAAATTCTATCGCCGTATTATTCTTTGTAACTGACCGGTTCATCATTAATTGTTTTCTCTTTGTATATAAATTACATATGAATTTTCCTCTTTTCCCATCAAAAATCAAAGAATTAGTACTACTTCTTGCTTCTGGTATACCTACTCAATTCTATTCCATTTTTGGAGTCAAAATCATGATATGAAACCGGTGAAAAACTCCGGCATAGTCCAATCCAACTCGAATCCACTAGTAAGTCACATGTATCTCGGAACGACTTACTGGGTTTTCTTTGTTGACAAGACAGAATTTGAGAAGTTGTCAAATAGGTTTTCTTTTCCTCTCAAACTTCTATTAATAATAAAGATCTCGCCCAAATAGAGAAGTCAATCTAAAGGCCAAAGAGTTCTCTTTGAACGCTACTACGCATCCTTACTAAACTAATAGTCAGTATAGTGTAAGGGGTATAGCAGGACTTGAACCTGCGACCATTAGGTTAAAAGCCCAATGCTCTACCAACTGAGCTATACACCCCAAAAAAGAGAGAGTCGTGAATTTGAAGAAAATAAGGATTGGTGCGGAAAATCAAAGAGGGAGGCCCCTCTTCTTCTCATCATATTATAGGGGCGCGGCTCTGTATGAGGCTCGTACTGCAGAGCAAGCGAAGAAAAGGTAAGGGTGCGCGTTAGCACTCCTGCAAGAAAACGGCCTCGCTATCGGTGTTTTTCATAAGAAAAGTGAAGGAAGGAAGCTATACTCAACTCAAATAGACGAAAGATGCGCTCAAGCACCTTCTCATCATATTCAAGGGGCTCGAAAGCCGGCCTTACTCAACAAGCCCCTTTACTTGGGTTGCTTCTTTCTACTCATTGAAGATTCTATTCTATCTACAAAAGAAGGTCAACGGGGGATACTCAAGTAGCTCTCACTGACACCATCTACGATTACGAGAAGGTGAGGTCGTCTTTCTTTCCAGCCGCCATCTTCAAGCCTTAAAGTCAAGACGGAGAAGGGGAGGAGCAGTTATCTATGTACGGTCTTTGTTGGCCGTTGAACCTGACTCTATAGGGCGTCTCTTTTCTTTGTCCAATTCTGTCTTGTCTTACCAAAGAAGACTGACCAACCCGCGAAGGGTTGGGAAGTTGGACCAGGTACGAAGAATGCATCTATATCTGTGTACGGGGCCGGCGGCCGCTCAACTGTTCGAGCGCAATACAGTGGTGGTTGGTTCCGATTCGACCAGGTAAGGTATTCTACCCTTGTCGAAGGTCCAGTACAGTAGGTAGCTGGCGTCTGCGTTTTGGCTCCCGAGCTAGAACGAGAAAGAGGCGATGCACCATCTTTCTCTTTGCTGCTTATTAGGTCGAAGGCAAAGAAAGAGCCCGGCATTCATTTCTTCATTCATATTCATAGCTTAGTCTACTAAAAGAAAAGAGGGAAGGGACCAGCCTAGCCTCATCGTGGTAATTCAAATTATAGGACATCTCGGATCGTTCACCTCTAATGTGACACGTTCCCTCCCAGTTATATGATCAACGGGATCAGTCGGCTAGAGAGCGGGGCTCTTTTTCTTCCGGGGAGGCCAAGTATTACTGACTACTGATCGACCCCTCTGTTCGGAGGTCTTCGTCAACATGTTAAAGGGCTCCAGTCTTCGGCGGGTCACCCTTCCCTTGACTTCTAAATAAAGGCGAACATCTGGGCAAGGGAAAGCGCAGTGCGCCTGGTGCAAATGGCTTTCTTTTTTCATGATATACCAATCAAAATGGCCCCGTAGTCGTGATTCTATCAATCATGCCTAAAGATTGTCAATGGGGGGGGTCGGTCAACTTGATGCGGGAGAGGCATGAGTGCTGTTCGATCTTGTGGTGTATTCCTTTGTAGTGAGTAGGGCCTCTTTCTCGTTGAGAAGTGAGCCTCCGCTCTATGGAAAGGTCCCCATTCCCCTTTTCATAATAATGCGGTTTTGTCAACGAACGCGTTTCAGGCCGGGAACTCACTTGTTCCCCCCAAAAAAAAAGAAAGGGACAGCTGCGGTCGAACTCTAATTCTGGAAAAAAGTAGGGGCCCTTGCAAGTCTACCGGATAGAAGATGATAGAGGGCCAACTATCGTTGCGTTGCACAAGACGGTGCCGTCTCACTTCGAGTGCCTGACTTCGTAGTCAAATCTGATGATACGCTTTGGCGATGTTACCCACAAAAAAAAGGCCTGCTAGGTGATCGAAATAGCTCAGGTCAGTGAGGACTCACTCACTCACCTACGCCTTATCTATATCATTTCTCTATCTAAGAGTTTCTTCTATCTACTGAATTCAAAAGGCGACCCGCCGCGCCGGGCTATAAGATAAGATACAGCTGTTGTACTACTTGACTGGTAAGAAAAAGCTTACGTAAAAACTGGAAGACTCTTGTATGTACGGTAACCCTCTCCTACGCTACTGGTGGCAATATTGTGGGGTGCACAGAAAGGCCGACAGAAGCAACCTTTCTTAGCGTGCACAGTTTGCTTGCATGCCGCTTTAGGCACATCTCTCTTTCTTAGTTTCGTTTCACGCTGGCCTACCGGAAAGTCAGTCTTTTAGTAAGCGTATATAAGCAGCTATTTAGTGTATAAGCAATTCTTTAGTGGACGCACCGAAAGGCCTGTTGAAGCATATACTCGGGGGGTGGATGTTATGTTGGTTGAAGATGATGTTACGCGGCGTTCAAAACCAGCCTTGAAGTGAATGAATTAGAAAGAACGAAGAAGTAAGGAAATGAGACGACTCTTTCTTGAACTATATCATAAACAGATAATCTTCCCCTCCACACCAATCACGAGTTTTTCTCCATTCCTCTCGTATATCGTCGTAACGCCCTTAATGCTAGGTTTTGAAAAAGACTTTTCATGTCATTCCCATTTAGGTCCGATTCGGATCCCTCCGTTGTTTCCTTTTCCTCCCGCACCTTTTCCTCGAAATGAGAAAAAAGATGGTACACTCGAATTGTATTATTTAAGTGCTTATTGCTTGCCAAAGATCCTACTTCTACAATTGGTAGGTCACCGGGTTATTAAAATAAGTTGTGTTTTCCGTGGTTTTCCCATGTTACAACTTCCGTACCAATTCGGTCGATCCGGAATGGATCGGTTAAACATTCTATTAGGGAGCCTGGTCTTGACTCTTCTGTGTGGTATTCATTCTTCTTCGGCTCTTGGAATCCCATCCAGCAGTGGTTGGAACAGCTCGAAAAATCCAACCACTTCACCTACTTCATTGCCCCCAACCCTTTCTCGTACCTCTATTGAAACAGAATGGTTTCATGTTCTTTCATCGATTGGTTATTCCTCCCCGTTCGTATCTCTTTTTCCAATTTCGGTCTCTATTAGTTTACAAGATTGAATGGCTCATTTTCCTCCGGACCCTCGATTCGATTGTTTTCCAAGAATGTTGAGCTGGGAGGAAGTGAAAACGGGTATCGAAGGGCTTTCACTTTTTTTTGCACCGGTCTTGCAGCTATTATGAAAGAATAATGTAATCTAAACCTATTAATATCTTTTTTTTTTCATTTAGAAGAAAGATGAAATATATGTCCAATCTCTAGTGGTGGTGAAACCAACCAAGATGTATGTCGTCCGACCCGACCTCAGACTCTTTCTTCCCGACCTATTTCACCCTCTGGCCGCAGTTATTTAGGTGATATCCCGAGATTGAATAGATCGAATTCCTCCCGGGAACACACGAAAGAAAGATATGAACTGGGTAAATAGAAATGGAAAAGAGATGTTTCTAATTCATTCAAATCAGAAGCTCTTTCTACATCCATATGATCTACTAAAGTGGATCGGTATTGCCCATATAATGAAAGCAGATTTTGGTCCATAGAGTCCCAAGAAGGTAAGAACTCCAACCTGTCCGATGCTTCTTCGGCTAAATACAATATAAAAGTGGGACCTGCACTATGAGCAAGCTGTGCGAAAAACCGCTTCTTTTTTCCGGTTTCGCAACAACTTGGGCGAAAGAGGGTTCTACCGGGAAACCATAGATTTTTGAGTTTTCGCCATTGGTTACTGGTCGAGCCACTGGAATGGAATGAGATAAGAATCTCTGGAGATCTTTCCTCTCCACTTACTCGTAACAGGCTTTCCCTCTGTAGAAGACTTCTTCCGAATGGCATAATTGTCCGATTGCTTCCTCGATCTTCTTTGAAGACTGACTCCTCCTACTCCTACTCCTTCCCAACTCTTCTATATAGCTCGTCGTTGGTCCTTCTTTCACTAATGATCTAATGAGATCACCATTTTCTGGTAGTTCGCGCGAGGGACTATCCTTCGCTTGTGCTTGCTTTTCACTCCCTCTCTTCTATCTTCTATAAAGCGAAGCAAAGCCGTCCAACGCGAAGCGCTGAAGTGAAGAAAGCTCAATAAACACACACGAACACCTATCAAAGAGCGAGAGGGCATAGCATAAATGAGACCGCTGATCATTTCATAAAACATATATTTCATTTTCACTTTCTCGATGCTTGGTGACTCACCCTTTACTTGAACTTGCCCAGCAGTGATCGATGACATAATGGTACGAACAAATCCAAGTCATTGGATTTGGTAGTTCTTCATTGACTTCTCTCTTTACCCCTTTGCATATGTTCTGTTCCTAGGGTGTGCACCTCCAGATAGGCAGGGGCCGACCTACCACTCTCTTATGCAGCATTTATTAGCTTAGCTGAGTTGGGTGGATCGTGCAATAAGCCTCTCTCGACCCTCCCTTTCTATCGATGACATAATGGTACGAACAAAATCCAAGTCATTGGATTGGTAGTTCTCATTGACTTTCTCTTTACCCCTTTGCATATGTTTGTCCTAGGGTGTGCACCTCCAGATAGGCAGGGCCGACTACACTCTCTTATGCAGCATTTATTAGCTTAGCTGAGTTGGGTGGATCGTGCAATAAGCCTCTCTCGACCCTCCCTTTCTAATACGTCTTTATGAAAGCCTCTCGCCTTTCGAGATCCGGTCCATCATCCACTCAGTCAGATCTTATTGTTTGCTTGCTTTTCTTAGGCTTCCTTTAACATAACAGATTTGATCGGCATTTCTCCCGATCTTCAATAAGGCCTGCAGCATGGAAAGAAAACTGGAATGAGACCTTTTCTCAGCTGGTTGGGTAGCGTAGTAAGGTTAGAGGCGCAATTAGAAGAGTTGGCTCTTTCTATTTCGATTTCTTTCTCAATTCGATCTCTCATATTCAATGAGAATGTCAAAGACTATAAGATAAATCTTATAGGAATATCAAAAACTTTTGAAAAATGCTTTTTATTTAATGAGCTTTTTAGAAATTCCTAAGAACTGAGATTCAAGAAGGCTGTGAATTTTTGCTAGAAAAGAGGCCAGACTAACGCAGTGTTTGGCAGGCCCCTTTCATGGAGAGTCACTTATGGTTTGGTGCTTTCTGAAGGGGAGTGGTGAGGTGGGCCCCTTCCAGCTCATTTTGTCCCGCTTTCCAGCAGAGGCAGCGAGGTGGCATACATAATTTCATTTTCCTTCTTTTTTTTGTTTGTGCAGCGAAGATAAAGATACAAAGGTAGATTGGTTCGTTTTCATGCTTAGGTGAAAGTACTCATGGGACGGGCGTTCTCGGTGTGCTCGATTCGGATTGAGAGGAAGGTCAGTCCTAATCTAATATATGCAATTTTGAGTAAGATGAATTTCACTTCCACCTCATTTCACAGATAAGGCAAGACAAGGAAAAAGATGCTCTAATCTAAGGCGACTTTAAGTTAAGGGTTCGCTCATGGGATTAGAGGCAATGTGAGTTGCTGCTTAATTCTCAAAGAAGATTCTCATAGGATGAGAGACCTCAACTCCAAGCTCACTAAGTAAGGTTTGAAGCCAAATAAAGAAGCTCACAAGCTGCTCTATACTCTGCTTCTGCATTCGTCTGGGGCGACAACTGTTTGCTTTTGACTCTTCCCTTTCTCCTTAATATGAACAAGATTTCCACCTAAAAAAGGTTCAGTATCCAGTCGTAGACCTCCTATCCGCTATACAAGGGGAGGCGGCGAGCCGGCCCAATCCGCATCTTCATAGGCAGAAACAAGAGGATGTCTATTAAAGGCATATCCAATACCTTTTCCAGGGGACACTTAAGATACCGAAGAACTCTTTTTTCAACTTCGAGATGTGGCCTTCGCATTTGAAGAGATTTTTAGGCATAAACATCCAAAGGCCCGGAAAGATGAATAAGCTGGTGGAGCACTGAGCAATGGGGGATTTCATAAGGGGAGACCCGTGATTTAGAAGTAGTGTAGGTTGGTTATTAAACAATAACAGCCTGATCCAAAGATCTTTTTTTTTATCCGGAATGAAAAAGCATAGAAAGGCCCGGCCCTTCTTTCTTCATTCTAGTCCAGTTGGAGAGGGAAAAGTCCCATCCGTTCCAGAAGTCGCAGATAAATGGAAGGCTCAAATACCAAACGGAGGCAGGATCCACTCAAAAATGGATAAGCCCAGTGGTTCAAGTCGAGCCTAGCCAACAACCAACAGCAGATCGGGCTTTTTTGTTGGTGGGGAGCAGTTGTTTAGCAGAGGTATGAGCCCGACATCCCATTATCTTCCTTTTCGGCGGAGTCCAGCATCCGATCCAATAATCAATCATCTAGCTAACTGAACCTAATAACTTACCGGGACACTAACTCCTTAACATTCAACTCAGCGAAAGAAAAATATTGGAGGGTGACCTATCTCTACTTAACTGGGCTCTGGATGGAAAACGAACTAATTCCCCCACCTGACCTCCAGACTCTCTCCCCAAACCCCCCTCCACCGATACTTAACACACCACCTGCATTCTTCTCACTAACCCGTTTAGGAGCTGCTAGTCTAACCTGAAATGACCACAACTACACCACTTTGCTCAAATTACACTATGCTCATACGAACGCCCGCAAGAGGGCTGCTGGAAAAGAGCAGTTTGAAGCAAGTCAAAGAACACGAACCCACCAAGCAACAGAACGTTGTGCGGTAGGTAGAGGCAGAAGTCGATAAGCTCATAAAAGTGTTCTCAATTACGAGGGTACTCAAAAGATCTAAAAAAAAAAGTGTTCCGCTATCTGACTAAAAAGGGGCTTTTTCAACTTCAACTGAACAATATGGCTTTCTCCCCTTTCTCCTAAGAGATGGTTTTAGCCCATTTGATCAAGCCCAGCTGCTAACCGCACCCTCTCCCCGTCTTGCTTGAAGCTCTTTTCCTAGCACTAAACAAGTCTTCCATCGATCAAAGACCCCTGCTTTTCTCTTCTAGTTTCGGTAAGAAAGGTAAAGCAGTGGATTCGTCAAAAGACTCTCTCTTGATTCTCCAAGAGTCATAAGACATTTCTTTCTTAATTGAAAGGGTTTGGTATTCACAAGCTCTTAGGAGAAAGGCCATCATTAAAGAAAAAAGTGCAATTGCCCCGGGCCCAAAAATCTATGACTCTTTTTTTGAGCTTTTAGACGTAATGCCGGATACATAGTGAAAAGCCTCATAACGGTCTTTGCTACCCTGGCTAGTATAACATTTCTCTCAGGGACAGCCGAAAGACTTTATATAAAGTTTAAGCTTGTTATGTACCTTTTTCCAGAAGTGTGCATTTTAGGCGGATTTCACCGGAAGAATCTTCAGGTTAGAACTCTCCCTTCCCAATAAGGTTATGTAACTTGCCCACTTCAAGTAAAAAACCTCAGAGCTAAGGAAGCAACTCAAGGAGCCTAGTAAGATAGGGCGCTGCTTGGCGGAACAGTATTGAGCCTGCCTGTCATCGCTTTGAAGGGGCCTAGTTGAACTTTCCCCGGCATTCGTAGATCAATCAGTTACTTAACAAGAACAAGCCCTTCTGTAACAGAACTCTCACCCTACTGGAGGGCACTTTCATCGGCCAAAGGGAAATATCAACCTTCTTCAAAATGCAAAAATTCTTGAAATTCAAAGAGCGCATTCGAAAAGACTTCCCATATATTGCATCGGTAATCAAGTCAAAAAGTCGACGCAGGATCGGTAAAGCAGTCCCAGAACCTATGATTGCAAACGACTTCCTTCTTATTTATGTCCATTGGCTTGATTATTCAGATAGGGAAAGAAAGGTCAACTAGGGCTATGACTATGATTCGCATCTACTAGACAGAATCCGAAGCATCTAGAGCAGGACCTCCTCTTTCAGGGACAAGAGGGGATTCGAGTTCGAGAGCAGTTCCTTCTATGCCTAGTGTAGTGGCTTTGGAAAGGCATACCTTGGCTTTTCGAAGACAATGCATTTTTGGTTCTCTTACAAGGAAAGAAAACATGGAGGCACTCAAAATACCTTTTAAAGGATTACGTGGTACGATTGGATCGAATAAGCCCTTATGGAATCAATATTCAGCCGACTGTGAACCCTCAGGTAATGTCTTATTCAATGTTTGTTCAATTACTCTTTTACCCGCAAATGCAATGTAGGCATTGGGTTCGGCAATAATGATATCCCCCAACATACCAAAACTAGCTGTCACCCCACCTGTAGTCGGAGATGTAAGGATTGATACATAGAATAAGTTTTTATTTGATTGATAATCATATAAAGCGGAAGATATTTTAGCCATTTGCATCAAGCTCAAACTTCCTTCTTGCATGCGTGCTCCTCCAGAAGCACACACTAAAATAAGAGGTAAACATTGATTGGTAGCATACTCGATCAAACGGGTGATTTTCTCGCCTACTACAGATCCCCCCCATAAACTGAAAATCCATAACCCCAATTGCTACGGGAATACCGTTTAATTGACCTGTGCCTGTTTGAACTCAGTCAATCCTGTCTTTCTTTGATAAGAATCAATACGATCTTTATAAGGTTCCTCTTCCGAATGAAATTCAATGGGATCTAGAGAGACCATGTCTTCATCCATAGGAGCCCAAGTACCCGGATCAATCGAAAGGTCGATTCTATCTGAACTACTCATTTGAAAATGATATCCACATTGTTCACAAATATTCATTTTTTCTTTCAAAAATTTCTTCTACCCGCATTGAACCGCCTGTATTTTTGAGTAACATCTAGATTATTAGAACCTTCTGTTCTAGTGAAATCACTACCATCTCTTATACTAGCACTTTCACTACAAATGTCACTCTCAATGCAACTAGTAATTTGATTATTCCAACTATATTGAGTATCATACATCGAACGATCATAGTTGGAATCATGACTCTTCGATATGTTCTTTAGATAACTAGAGGTACAATAAATATAAAACTCACTTTTGAGTTCACTTACAAAAGAATGATCATTGTCAATCTCCAAAATTTGATTTTCAATATCAAAATATATAGAAAAACTATCTGTATTACTATCTCTAACTAAAAAAGTCTCATCAGATATGAAATTCTGAATATCACTGACAGCAACTAAATGATCAAGAGTACTGTAACTCAAATTGTCATTATCACTACGACTAGGAATGCTTTTATCCATATCATTATCATTTATAATCGTTCCTTCACTTAGACTGGTATTTTCACTAGGATCAAGACTCTCGGTTGATTTACTTAGTTTACACCTGTATTCTAATTCCCCGTTCAACAACATCGAATTTAACCATCCTTTTTCCATAGAGCTTTCTTGCCCCTATTTACATGAAAATAAAATACAATAGATGAATAGTCATTCGATAAAAAATCTTGAATATGTCATTTCCTATCAAAATAAGCATCTAAATCCGATCACTCGGATTATTTCTTACCTAATAACGACTGGGTATTGAAAAAAAAAAAAAAAAAAAAAAAAAAAAAAAAAAAAAAAAAAAAAAAAAAAAAAAAAAAAAAAAAAAAAAAAAAAAAAAAAAAAAAAAAAAAAAAAAAAAAAAAAAAAAAAAAAAAAAAAAAAAAAAAAAAAAAAAAAAAAAAAAAAAAAAAAAAAAAAAAAAAAAAAAAAAAAAAAAAAAAAAAAAAAAAAAAAAAAAAAAAAAAAAAAAAAAAAAAAAAAAAAAAAAAAAAAAAAAAAAAAAAAAAAAAAAAAAAAAAAAAAAAAAAAAAAAAAAAAAAAAAAAAAAAAAAAAAAAAAAAAAAAAAAAAAAAAAAAAAAAAAAAAAAAAAAAAAAAAAAAAAAAAAAAAAAAAAAAAAAAAAAAAAAAAAAAAAAAAAAAAAAAAAAAAAAAAAAAAAAAAAAAAAAAAAAAAAAAAAAAAAAAAAAAAAAAAAAAAAAAAAAAAAAAAAAAAAAAAAAAAAAAAAAAAAAAAAAAAAAAAAAAAAAAAAAAAAAAAAAAAAAAAAAAAAAAAAAAAAAAAAAAAAAAAAAAAAAAAAAAAAAAAAAAAAAAAAAAAAAAAAAAAAAAAAAAAAAAAAAAAAAAAAAAAAAAAAAAAAAAAAAAAAAAAAAAAAAAAAAAAAAAAAAAAAAAAAAAAAAAAAAAAAAAAAAAAAAAAAAAAAAAAAAAAAAAAAAAAAAAAAAAAAAAAAAAAAAAAAAAAAAAAAAAAAAAAAAAAAAAAAAAAAAAAAAAAAAAAAAAAAAAAAAAAAAAAAAAAAAAAAAAAAAAAAAAAAAAAAAAAAAAAAAAAAAAAAAAAAAAAAAAAAAAAAAAAAAAAAAAAAAAAAAAAAAAAAAAAAAAAAAAAAAAAAAAAAAAAAAAAAAAAAAAAAAAAAAAAAAAAAAAAAAAAAAAAAAAAAAAAAAAAAAAAAAAAAAAAAAAAAAAAAAAAACTCATCTAGAATACGTGTAGCGAGAGACTCTAACAAAACATATCATCATTCTATCATTTCACAATCATTCTCAAACTCAGAAGTTAGTCAGTCAGGTTCCAGTATCCATTGTTTTAAGAAAGCATCCTACATAGACCTCAGTATTCATAACCTTACTAATATGATAAAAGTAGTAACCAGGAGTTGAAATCGCCTTCTAGCCACTCACTGACAACCTGAACTCCTTCTAGCAACCTGCCTTAAACATCCTCATTAGACTTGAAATCCTCACCTAGTAGTTCTTCACCTACATCATAAGGTTTAAACTATAAGCCTAATGCTTAGTAAGGAGTGCAATGCTAACATGTATGCATGAATGCACAAATTAAAGGAAACACATGTTCATGATCTTTTCGTGTGCTTGTTCTTGTTCATGTTCATCGTTTTCATCATATGGATTAAGGGAGGATTTGTGTCGAAAAGGAGATTGACAGTGAGAGTGTACATAGTCCCTTACGGGTCGTATTCATGGTCCTTCTTTTGGACAGTGACATACGTCAAACCGCCCCCAACCCTCTCTTAATCCTTGTTGCATAAGTTTCATGTTCATATCTTGTTCATGGGAGAAATCATGCACTTAAAACATTTTCATATGCTTGAGAAATATTCATGATGCGTGAGCATGAGTAATCTTAATTCACCAGACTACTGAACAAGCCATTCGTTCATCAAAGGATCATAACATCAACTCGAATACTGAAGACAACCAGACGTTAGCACAGGTACTTTTAACATCATAAACAACATCTACTTAGTACCCTTGTGATGTAGGGCCCTAATGGCCGGATGTCTTACTCACTCACTTACCTGGTTTCCTTAGCAACTTGAGCACTTCTCTTCAAACTTCTTCACCTAGAAACATTTCACATTACAGTGTTAAATCAAAATCCTAACTAAAAGTCATCCTAGTATCTAACATAAATATTTCTAAATCTTCCTAGTCGAGCGCCTAGTGTGTACAGATTAAACTTCCAGAACCTAAATAATTGGATTAAGTCTAACAACTAAACACGGTCTGTTATCTTAATGTCCAGAATCGAATAAGAAATGTCATTACTAAACACAGATCATGATTGTCACTACCATTACTCTGTTAGTGAAGAACCAGAAACCTCAAGTTCTAGCTGAAGACAGAGCTCTATGTAACTACCCAGTAACTACATTGTCTAAGTCTTACCTAGAGCGTGGATTGTCGAAATGGAGGCTGAAGAACTGGTCGCCGGCAAAGGAATAGCTGGCAGAGAGGGAGCTCTGGAAGGAAGGGAATCGCCGAGAGAGGAAATGTTGGCTACAGCGAGGTTTTAATGAGGTTTAAGAATTCTCATAACCTATTTATACCAATTAAAATCCACCTTAATTACAAACTTGCCACCCAACCTAGTTTCACTCAACTTGTAATAAATAAGTCTTGGCATTAAATTTAAAATCATAAAGGTCAATAAAAGGGTGACAATTAAAATGGTTAAGAAAATCACCTGGCCGAAATGGTCGGGTGTTACATCCACCCCTCCTTAAAAAAAATTTTTTTCCTCGACAATTGATCAAACAAAGAGCTCTGGATATTTGTCCAACATGTCCTACTGTCGCTCCCAAGTGGCTTCTTTAATGCCATGATTCGTCCACAAAACTTTTACAAGAGGAATTTCTTTATTCCGTAGAGTCTTAACTGCAGATTCCAAAATTCGTACAGGTTTCTCTTCATACGTTAATGTCGGCTCAAACTCAATTTTCGTTGGCTTAACAACCTGTGACGGATCTCGTATGCATTTCCTTAGCATGGATACATGAAAGACATTATGGACCTTTTCCAGTGATGGAGGCAATTGCAACCTATAAGCGATTTTACCAATCCTTGTCAAGACCGGGAAGGGACCAATGAATCGTGGACTAAGTTTTCCATTCTTTCCAAATCTTAAAACTCCCTTAAACGGTGAAAATTTTAAGAAAACTTCATCTCCAACAGCAAATTCAAGATCTCTTCTTCTTTGGTCTGCTTAATTCTTCTATCGGCTTTGTGCAGTCACCATCATTTTCCTAATTATGGCAATCTTGTCTGACATCTGTTGTAAAATTTCAGGGCCTAGAAGTTTTGCTTCACCAACCTCATCCCAGTATAAGGGTGGTCTACATTTCCTACCATATAGTGCCTCGTAAGGTGCCATACCGATAGTGGACTGGTAACTATTGTTGTAGGAGAATTCTACTAAGGGCAGGTATCGATTCCAAGATGTCTGAAAATCCAGCACACACACCCTCAACATATCCTCAAGTGTCTGAATTGTTCTCTCTGATTGGCCATCTGTCGGAGGATGAAAAGTAGTGCTGAAAGATAACTTTGTACCAAACGTGCCTTGAAGACTTTGCCAAAACCTCGAGGTGAACCTAAGATCACGATCGGAGACAATGGATATTGGAATCCCATGCAATCTGATAATTTCCTGAACATACAGATTAGCAAGCTGGTCCATCGTGTATGTTGTCCTTACAGGTAGAAAGTGAGCTGATTTTGTCATTCTGTCAATTACGACCCAAATGCTATCATGACCTTTAGTTGTCTTAGGTAATCCTACAACAAAATCCATGGCAATGTTTTCCCACTTCCTTTCGGGAATCGATAAGGGTTGCAGGGTACCTCCTGGATGTTTGTAACACCCGGGATTATTTTTATTGGAGAGAAAATAAAAGAACAATAAAATAGATTGTTTTAATTAATTTAAAAGAAAAGTGAATGATTTTAGATTTGATTAATTTAAGTTATGTTAGTTATTGGGTTAATTAGTTATGCTCGGGAGTTTCGATGGAAGAGTTAGACCGAGGGTGAGGTGAGAGAATTATCGAGGGTTCGTTATATTTTGGCTGAATGTACGGGAGGGTAAAACGGTAATTAGCTAGTTTAAATTAATGAAATAGTTTTATTATTATTATTATTATTATTATTATTATTATTATTATTATTATTATTATTATTATTATTATTATTATTATTATTATTATTATTATTATTATTATTATTATTATTATTATTATTATTATTATTATTATTATTATTATTATTATTATTATTATTATTATTATTATTATTATTATTATTATTATTATTATTATTATTATTATTATTATTATTATTATTATTATTATTATTATTATTATTATTATTATTATTATTATTATTATTATTATTATTATTATTATTATTATTATTATTATTATTATTATTATTATTATTATTATTATTATTATTATTATTATTATTATTATTATTATTATTATTATTATTATTATTATTATTATTATTATTATTATTATTATTATTATTATTATTATTATTATTATTATTATTATTATTATTATTATTATTATTATTATTATTATTATTATTATTATTATTATTATTATTATTATTATTATTATTATTATTATTATTATTATTATTATTATTATTATTATTATTATTATTATTATTATTATTATTATTATTATTATTATTATTATTATTATTATTATTATTATTATTATTATTATT